>PQWD01003267.1:0-297343 GCA_019425675.1 Leucinodes orbonalis
AAAACAATTAAAAACAATATATCGATTGCTTTACCATTTATTATCATGTCAGACATTTTCCAAGTAGGGTATTTGTTAATTCTTCTTTGTGATAATATTAGATATATATATTTTTAAAACATATTCTGCAAGCTAATGAACATATTACAAATAGTAAATAAATCTCTTCTTCTTCTTTCTAGTTTTGTGATAAAAAATCTCCAAAATACTGCGTCAAACTGAAGTTGTCTACTCTAAATACACATTAAAGAGTATTTATTACACTGATTACACTAAAACAGACTACGTTTTATTCTGTTTTATTACTTATATTGACAACTATGAGCTTCTTAAGGAGAATTTTATATAAGTGGCTAGCCTACAAGCTAAACTAAGTTAACTGATAAACTATTAGTACAAGGAAAGTCACGATATTTTCTTCTGCTACTACTACTTCTGCTTTTGAAATTATTTCAATAAGAAATTATATTCAAGGCATATATAATACTTAAGGCTTATAATGTGAACATATTGTACGTTTTTTTAACAGATCTGTGTGCACTAGAAATTTCGTTTCGACAGATCTTAAAAATAAGACCTCAGCCTATTCCAAATGAAACGGACACAAAAAAAACTTAAAAATAAAAATCTATGGTTATTCTGTTCATGAAAGCTGTCAAATATCTCTTGTACACTTCGACGGTCATTTCATAATATTTTGAATTATTATTATTATGTTGTAGTTATTATTATCGCTACTAAATAAAATGGAAGAGGAAGATCCGGTGGTACAGGAGGTAATATTTTAATAATTCATGTTTAGCAACGTGGTATTTAATTAGGTTATGTTATTGTTCAAAGTGTTTTTAATATTGAACACCAAACCTTCTTTTCATTTCAGATTCCAGTTTTCTTATCTCAGGCGCTTGCTAAGAATCTATTTATCTATCAGTATCCTGTAAGACCGGCGAATAGGGATTGGAACAATGTTAAAGTCTTGAATGCGTCTATAAAGCCTAAAAACAAAATGGTGAGACTTGAAGTAGGATTAGACACTTACAGTGAAAAGTATTGCCCCTCAAAAGGCGAGCAAATTGCACTCAACACAGACGGCCAGCAGGTATAAGAAACATTTCGTTACAAATATATAATGTTATTACTTAATATTACTTAATGAAAAATTAATGTATTATGTCCTAATCTTTTTAGGAGGCCTCCTGGCATGTAAAAGAAAAAGACAAGTCTAAATATTTCAGACATGGCATAATGGATAAGATTGTGTATGAAAGTAGTTCCCCTTGCACTGAGACTGAACATTATGCTGTAGCTATACTGCAAGATAAGGAATTACATTGTACACCCATACAAGGTAAAAAGAGTGCCCTAGACGTTTATTTTTAAATTTAGTGTGAAATTAAATAAACTTTAAGGTTCAAGCCAACATGATGAGTATATCCTGGTTAACAATAAATAAAGCACTATGGTACCTTTAAAGATCTGCACCACTATGATAAGGGCAATGTCATAATCAGTTAATGCTACATTTGTTGGTTTTTTTTATTAATATTTCAAATATTTTGTAAAAAACTTCATGTGGAACTTTTCTAGGTATTGTACAGTTGAGACCATCATATTCATATTTTGATAAGCAAGACAAAACTAAAAATGATAAAAACAAGGATGACAATCAGATGATGATGAAAAGGAGCCTGAGGCACAGCAGGTATGATGCAACTTTAAAAAATATATTATTTGATAATCTGAATGGATTTTTTTACTTAATTTGTTTGTATACTATCATTACTCTGGTTGTATAAAATCTCTAATTATTCAATTACAATATTTTTTTTGTTTTTCATAAAATATCAATAAACATAGCTTTAAAAACCGATAGCATATTATGTTTAGTTTTGGTCACAGTTCTAACCTAACACCCCCATGCATTTACTAAAAACATTTTGTTTATAATTCATAAAAAATATTTTGTTTATAATTCATAAAATTCCTAGCTCTATACAAAACACGATCGAAAATTCGGCTAAGTTTCGAACTCCCTTTACTACACAGGAAGGAAACAAAATGTGAAAAGTTCTAGCTCCAAACAAAATATGCTTGGAAATTTGACGAAGTCTCTGACCCTCTTTGCCACACTCCTTTTATTAATTGAGTTACATACAAATTACAGTTACAAATAATTGTTCAGAGTCTATAGTACCTATTATACTGTAAATTATGTGTTAATTCCAGCTACTCCATTATTCTTTATTGTTCTATAATAATTATTATATTCTTTTACTGTATTTAAATTTCACAAAAAAAAATTTTTTTTTTCTACATGAATTCAATCTCTTGCATTGCATTTTTTTATTTAGAATAAAAATAAATGTGCTTCGCCAATTAACTGAAGCCATTTTGCAGTATTATGAAATGTTTTTCCAGGTGACAGTGAAGTTTGCCCGCCAAGAGACAGAAGTTGCAAAGAAAGCAAGGGAAAAGTCATATGAGACAATATCGCAGCGCATATCAGAGGAGCCATGGTATGACACCTTGTGGAAAGACTCCAATATGATCATGCTGATGTAAGTTATGATTGCTTTTTCACCTATACAAAAATTGGGCAAGAGCCAGTCGGACTTTCCCATGGAGGGTTCCATCAGCAAGTACATTAGGTCACTTATACCCAGTAATTTTACTAGCTACAGTGCTCTCATCTCTAAACACAAATGTGCATAACCCTCCAGTTTCACTGGACAATATCTGGCACTGCGGTGGTATCTATCTAGATTACTCAATACCGAGTACCTCGGTAGTAAAACTACTTACAAAAATATATACATTACATACAACTTCTAAGAAAGTGGTTCTCGAAAAAATATGTAATGGCATGTTTAATTTTAAAAAACCTTCATACTGAATTCATTCACTTAAACTGGTGAAGTTTCATCCCTGCATTTTTCACATAATGTGAAGCATTTTTTAAATTCTTTACTCAGTGTTCCTATATTACAGGCTAGATGCTTAGTGTGTTGATAGCTCTGTGCGAGTGGCAAGACAATGTTCAAGTCTACGTCGTCTACGTAGGTACTACCGCAGTGCAAGGTATTGTCCCGTGAAATAAAAGTGTTTTGCACTACTGTGTTTTGGGATGAGATCACTGTAGCTAGTGAAATTACCGGGTATAAGAGACCTAACATCTGTTGTTTTGGGTGATGGGCGCAGTGTGGCATTGGTGGAGAATAATAACTGTCTATAAGTTGTTGGTCTCCATCTCTGTCATGGTCAGGCATGTCACTTATCAATAGGTAGGCGTACTGACCGTCCTGAACTTTAGAACAAAAAAACATAGGTCAAAAAATATTTGTCAAATTATGAAATAGCCCAAATCAAGTACAGCCATTAGCAATAGAAGTACACTACAGTCTAATTTTTAATTAGACGATATCAACTAACAGTAGCTAATACCACTTTGTATTCTTGTGCTTAACAGTTGAAGAAAGGATAAATGTTTTCTTTCTTTCTTTCTTTAAAGAACTCGGTATTCAGTATAGGTAGATACTATAGGAACATGGTCATCGAAAACATTGGTATGTAGTGAGCATGACTAAAATGCGGATCCGTACCTGACATCGCAGTTCGGCACACTATTCACTAGAAAATCGAGGCAATTTCATTTATTCAAGTGTTTCAATCGTTCACTTTGTCACAACACTATTTTTTTCATCAAAAACTGACAACACATTATACGTCAGCTGATATGTTTAGTTAAAATACGATTGTAATTATTTTTTTGAATGTTGGTGAATTTTTTATTTTAAAGTTGGAGCGTCTCAAGCTGTTCAGTATGACGACAACGGATGGATCAGCGTTGTGTCGTCAGACCTCGGGAATACATACGCGCGCTGGTGCCTGCCCCCCTGAGGATGAGGCCGATGTTCCGCCCACCGCGACAGTATCACTACGGACCAGGATTAAGGATACTCATTAATGGTAAGCGTATTTGAAGTAGACCGAATGTTTTCTATGGGTAATATTAATAACGGGAATCAACCTTGACCAACGCGCGCACTGCACACGCTGCGCATGCGCCTACAGCACATGCACTTCAGGGACATGCTTGCAATTTTTTTTTTATGGTTTGCACGAGAGAGATTCAATGGTTGAGCGTGAAGTCATCCAACCGCACTGGGCCCGTGGACGTATACGGGTACGCTCGTGCCCTCGGTTGGGGATGTTAATGAGCTGATGACAACATACTCGCTTACCTACGCTGGCTTTTCATTATTCTGTTAGTGATTTATTGTAATCTTTTGAGAAATAAAGAGTCTATAATCATATAACGTTTATATTTTTCAGCGAAACTGATGACGTTCAATGAGCTGCGTTCGCTGGTCTCCGGCGAGGCTGCATCGGTGCTGAGCGCCCTGAGCGCGGCCGCGTGCTGCGTGCGCGGCGTGTGGACGGCGCGCTCGGGGGACGTGTTCCCGCGCGCCGCGCCGCGCCCGCGCTGCTCGCCGCCGCCAGGGACCACCTCGTGAGTACGCCGCCTTACACATAGTGAGCTGCGCGGCGTGTGGACGGCGCGCTCGGGGGACGTGTTCGCGCGCCGCGCCCGCGCCCCCGGCCTGCTCGCCGCCGCCGGGACACCACTCGTGAGTACGCGCCTTACACATGCTCAATTCAACCAACCCCCACCCACCAGGAAGAGCTCTCCAAGGGAGCTTCTGAAAGACAGACCACAGAGGTCCCCCAAGTGCCGATTGCCCCAAAACCAGTACTACGCATAGTCGCGCGTACGTAGTAATTATTTTTCATACTATCCCTGTGCTTGATTACGCAGCCGCCCGCTCGCTGGTCGCTCACTGGGCCTCTCCCTTTGGGGTCTCACCCGGTGGACTTGACCGCGCTGAGGGCGGCCACGCGCTGCACGAGGGGAGAATAATTTACCCTTCCCATTAGGATGGGACCTGAATAATCACTATGGGGATTGATACCCTCATGAGAAGTGAGTTCTGGCCTAGCGGGCAGCGGCGTTTGAATGACTCACAGATAGAGTGAGCACTGGCGCCGGGACTCGCTTTACATATAGTGACAGCGCTCAGTCTGTACCAGTCTTTGCTGCGTCTTCGTGTGGACAGTGCGCTTGGGGGACCTGTGCCCAAACCCAGTGTGTACTACGCCTTATGTAGAGAGTGAGTAATTGCATCTACAGCGGCAGATCTTGTAGATTACAAAAAGTTAGCCTGCGCTCGGTGTGTACGGTCCTGGTTGTGCGGTGTAAACACGGGCTTGCCTCGCCGCACGTTACAACCTCGTGAGTACTGCACTTTACACATAATAACAGTGCTCAGTGTGTACTCCATGTTATGTGGAAAGTTAGTACATGAGCGGCAGCGGCGTGTGGACGGCACCCGGGTCCACCTCGTGAATACACGCGCCTTACTGAGCTATGGAGTCAGTGCGTACTAGTCTAAGTTTAGTTAATTAGGTTAGTTAGTAAGTTTTTGGGGTGTGAACGCGGGCTTACCTCGCCACCTGGGATCACCTCGTGATTACTGCACTTTACACATAAAAAAGTGTTCAGTGTGTACTCCGCGTTATGTAGAGAGTGAATACTGGCCCTTAGAGTGGCAAATCGTGTAGATGGCGCTCGGGAACATCTAGTGAGTACACCGCCTTTTTAGTAAGTTCGTGCGGTGTTTTGACGCGCTCCATATCTTGAGTACACCGCCTTACTCATGGTTACACAGATGCGTCACTGCTAAGCCCTTTTTTACATTAAATAGGTTCCGCACTTCGGTATTTCCACGATAAATGTTGTCGTTCACCGTCTGTCTGGTTGACCGATGAAAGAAAAGACCAGGTGGGACAACCATGTAATATCTGCTCACACTCTCCAAAGTGAAATCTATAGAAAAATCTTAAGATTTCACTGTCTTTATGCTCAATCGCTTGCTGCCAGTGTTGCCACAAAGCCTTTTGTGGCTAGATCTAGCACTTTTTAGTATAGGTAAAATCCTTTTTAAACGATTTAGCCGAAAAAGGGCATCTAGCTTTTTTCACGTGTCTTGAAAAATATTACCAAATTATGAAGTTTTGAACATACTAACAAGAACTTTTTGCTCTTTATCGGGCATGATGGCGTTTTTAGACGCTCTAAAAAAACGGCTTAATGACATGATTATTTCAGCATTTTTAGAACAGAAAATGTTGGTGCTCAATCTAGCCCTTTTTAACTTCTCAAAACAGCCTTTTTCTAAAACTAAGGTGGCAACACTGCTTGCTGCATCCTCGGTGTGTGGACGGAACTATTTTTAATATTCTATAATTTCTTTTGCAGCTGTACCTATTCACACACAAACACGTATGTGGACAGAAGAAAGGTGACAGCCGCAGTGCGTTTGCCACCGGAAGATGTATTAGAGATCCTCCGCTCAGTGGCTAAATATAATCCGCGAACTGGCTGGGAGTTGTTGATACCGCCGACACCGCCTTCGAGGCGAATATCCGGACGTAGTGCAGCGACAGAACTTGTACTGGGAGGCGAGACAGAGGCAGTTCAACGAGATGCTGATAGGCGAAAATGTACCTAAACGACAGAGGAAGAAGTCTCAAAGGGAGTCAGTCAGTTCGGACATGATGAGCCGAAACCTAGGTGTAATAGTGTGAGTGAAGAGGACAGTGAACGAAAGAGACACAAGAACAAATCGACAACGGGGGGAGGACTCGTAATATCAGTTCTAGTAGACATGACGGTATGTGATCTATAATAGGTTATCAAATTTTATGTAATCAATGCTTAGTTAATGCGTTTGTGTAAAATGGTTTTATTCGCAAAATGGAGAACAAAATTACAACTGGGCTTTATACAAGTGAGAATTTAATAGCAGTAGCAGTTATCATTATTATGACGTCTCAGGTCCGTATTGTAAAACCAGACTCAAGCGTTGATTTTTACTTAAATTGAGTGATAAAGGGATAGCGCTCTATAGGACAAATAGCGCCATCCCTTCCTAACTCAATTTAAGTAAATATTAACGTTGAGTCTCCTTCTAGAATACGAGCCTCAGAGTATGGACCATCGTTCTTACTGCCATCTTTTAAAACATTAATACAATAATAATACTTCCGTTTATCTAGTACAAAAATGCTAACGTATCATTATAGTTATACTATTTTAAGAGATGGCGGTAACTCGCCAGGCCTTCCATACAGCACAGACATGGGATGATACGTACAAGCAAAGAGTGTGTCTGTGAGATTAAAATACGATGGTAAGTTCACAAACTGTTGTCATTTCCATACATTTTTGTGGCATTGTAACGTTCGCATTTTATAAGAGAGTCGGTGGCTCAATGGTGTGGACTGTTGCCTATCGATCTGGAGGGTGCAGGTAAAAAGCCCGACACGGCACCAATATGTTTTCGAAATTATCCGAGGCTCTTGCGGTGGAGGAATACATCGTGAGGAAACCTGCGAACGCCTGCGAAGAGATTCAAAGATTGTGCGAGAAGTCGGCAAATCCGCACTGGGTCCACGTGTACGACTAAGTACTATACACACGGTTAGACCGTGCCCCTCGGGACGTATAATGAGCTCATGATGATACATTTTTGAACCTTTGGCGATATACTCTATATATATACTCCATATCGTGGATTTTTATTAAAAAAATGGTAATGTCAAATGGAGATGACCATTTGTTATGTTTTTATTTAAGATATCCTTAAATTAACAGCTGTAAGATTATTTTGAAAAATCTACTACAGAATCAGGTGTGATTTTGTAAATTCCACATTTTGCGAGTAAAAGTGAAAATGAGATGGCTTTATGTAAATCGGATAGGTGAATTCAAATGTTACGATTGTTCAAGTTTTTATACACATCGCACTAGGGTTGCTGGTAAATTATAATAAATTATGAAATTGCTCCATAAATTGACTTCCACTTGTTATGTTTGTTGATCAGTTTTACATTGATACAAACCACATATAAGATTTATATTGGTTGATGATTTGAAATATGATGGTTTGAGTTCATAACATTTTTGCCTTTTAAAATGTTATTATGAATTTAGATTATTTTATATTATAACCAATATAATCTTATCAACATAAAATTCAAATCCAATCATTTTAAAACTACAAATATGACAGTTTTGAGTGAAAAATGTATGCACCACAGAACTGAATCACAGTTTTGTTTTGGAATGTAATTGTAAAAGAAAGGTAAATAAAACAAAAATACTTACGCTGACCAAGTTAAGGCAACCTTATAATGTATTAAAACACGATCCATTGAACGCCGGGGATCCAGACACAATACGAAATCTATTATGTCTGGCGCCTTAAAGCGTCATTGGGGTTCGAAGGGTGAAATAACTTTAGGGTTACTTCGTATACATATTTTGCGGAAAGATTAAATCGGTATTTTGCCTTTGATGTGTTCAAAACAACTGAGTATGTTAGCAAAAATATTTACGTACTTTCTGATATAAAGTTATCACATAATAACATTCGCTTGTAAAAGTTAAAAACAATATGATATCATGTTATTCAGATGTATATATGTAATAACTGTATTTATTATAGCCGTTTGAACGCAACGCTATAAACGAATTGCCGTGCCCTGGATGTCACAGCATGAAAAATATAGTAACCACACTAATCGTTTTTATACATGTTTATTTCACATTTTTAAGAGCCCGTTTTTTGTCACGTATAGACGACGTTGGCGTGCAGGGCACGCAAGTGCTTGTCATGTATAGACGACGTTGGCGGTCATAAGGTTAAATTTCGCCTAAATTATTGATTTCAGTGGTCACAAGAGTTGTTTTGAGAGTGATGTTACGAAGCTGGCATTGTTTTTATCTATTGTTACATTTTATTGTATTCTTATAAATTATGTATATATTGTGTAAGCCGTGTTAATAAACTATCGTGTATGACACTAATGTGATTTATTGATAGATTGTTATTTTTATAAACAAATAAAAGTTTAAAATTATCAGTTCTTTTCTTGATGAGTATCTTTCGATATATGAGCGTTGTAGTAATACTTGGAGATGGTCGTCTATGCGTATATTGTTATTATTATTAAACCTATGTCCAGCAGTGGACTGCAGTAGGTTGAAGAGAGAGAGAGATATTATTATAATTGTATATTGGCTGAGAGCCATCTGCGCTCGCCAATTGTCCGGCGAAGCTGTGAAGGTCACCTGCAGTCAACAGCGATAAGTCATATCGAAAAAATAAAATGTCTGCGTGTACAATTTAATTCTAAAATAGTCATTCACAGTTTGGTTTTGATTGTCAGTTAATTAAAAACTTGGTTGGCTATATAAAATAAGGATGTGGTCGAAATTTCTCTTCCTAATTATTTATGATTTTGTACTGGTTACCTGAAGAGTTTACATAATGGAATAAATAAAAAATCGTAATAAATTATTTAACTTTTACTAACTATACATTCTATTTGGTGCAATTCACAACAACTATAGAATATTAGAAACATTAACATTTAAAAAAATAGACACACGGCAACAAAAACATAGAACCCATAAAAATGGAACAGAAAATAAAACTTATAAAAATATATGACAACCTTATTTTATTTTTCAAAGTAATTAAAAAGTTATGAATATAGTTGATATATGCAAACGTTTTACTGGACATATTATTATACATTTAATTGTGGCTAGAATACTAAAAGCATTTTTTTTAAATAGAAAGTTCATCTTTTTTAATCTTGATACATGCACACGTAATTATCTATTAAACTGAACAAGTAGATATTTTAATAATAAAATAAAGTTTTGAAATATATTGTGTTAAATAGTTTAATAAATAAGCGACAAATAAAATTTAAAAAATTCAACATAACTTAAATCTATACATTTATACATGTTCAACAGTTACACGCAACTTTTTTAATGTATTTTTCTTATTAACTTAAATATATGTAAGTAAATTTTGTGATATTAATTGTATTTGATATAAATCAATAAACAATTTCAAGTAGGTAAAGCATTTTAACTTGACTATTAAATGCAATGCAAACGTGACTATTAAAGTGTAGCTATTTGATTTGTTGATTAAAAAGAGCGGAGTCACCTGGCACAGGCATGTACTTGCTTAAAAGGTGACTTTGACCTCAATTAATACAATGTAAACTTCTTTCAATGTAATAAATATTTTTAATTTTTATGATTACGTGTGTGTATAGTGTAGATAGCACATGTTTATGCAGTCATGTAAAATGTGAAGATATCACATACATGTATACACACATCATATTCATAACATACTATACTTAATTTTCACATTACAATAATCATTTTATTTTATTTATTTTCAAATAAAGTAACGCTTAATTCCTAGCAAGCAATTTTGAGAATATTTTATTTAGAATTTGAATCATTTGAAAATCCCCTCACTACAAACCTTAGTGGTTTTTTGTACGGGATTTGATATGTATGAATATTGTAATATAAATAAATAAAAATAATAACATGACTGCGTAAACATTGACCTTTTAACAATCAAATATTAATACCCGTATTATAGAACGAGACTCAACGTTGATCTTTACTTAAATTGAGTAAGAAAGGGATGCTGCTATTTATCGTATAGAGTGCTATCCCTTTCTAACTCTACTCAAGTTACGATCAACGCTTATAGAATACGAGCGTTAAGAGGCAATAGAAGATCTATTGTTTCTAATTGAAGGTGTATTTAAAAGGTTAAAACATCTTATTATATTTTTTTATACGTCCATGTCTTTGAATAATAAATACTTAAATATATATTAATCACATTAAACTATTTAAAATGTAAGTAAGTAGATATGTACTTGGATATTTAAAAATAGACATTATGTCTAATCTTTCGCTGCACCAGCGGGTAATTTGCTTATTTACCTAGTAAATGGACTTTGGTTTTAGCATCGGCAACTGATATCTACTGTGTTTAAGTACCTATGTGTTTGTGCTGATAATTTAAGTAATTTAATAAGCTTAATTGCTAAATGCACGTAATTTGGTCGCAAATTAAGAGCATCTTTTGAATAAAATGTATTCGAAATATTCTCGTTTGCATCTTAGTTTTGCAATTTGGAAAATTAATGGCACAAGTAAGTACATGAACTTTGTTTAATTAGTAGGTATTTTTGAAGAAAATTATTTATTTGGGTATGTATTATTTACACAAATTTCAACGATAAATAATGTGTTACGTATCATAACTTCATAAACTCGGCAATGGATAGAATCTAGTTAAAGGATCACTAATAAATCAATAAACCTACCTCAAAAGTTCTCAACGACCGCCATTATCAGGCGTGATACAAACTATGTACAAATAACAATATTTTAACTGATAGTTCAAAAGGAATCAGATTTTGTTGTAGTTTTAAATAAAACCATCTCATTTGTTCGCATTTAATAAGTCGCTGATTTTTTTTTAAGTTATGATATTATCACAGACATCCGAATATACAATTAGACTGGACAAGCCGCCAAGTTTATAGGCAGTCCCAGTGTCGCAATTTTTTTTTGTTTCTTATCTGTAAAAAGTTATTATATTTCTTGGTAAATTTACTGATTCATTGCGATGATGGCATGTTACAATTGCACAGGATGGCATTTTGAAAAAAAAAAACGGTAATTTCTTCTAATATTCGTGCGTCTTGACTCGTCTCATAGAGCGTAAACTGGCAGCCAGTGTATGCTCGTTGAGCTTACATTTGTCGCACTTAAAAACGCGGCTTGTCCCATCTCCTGTATTGGGAAATCTATGGATATTATATTTGCCCGGCTATTTAACAAAATAAAAGGGGCATTTCTTTGGCCCGGGCGGGGTTGGATAACTCTTCACTGCATAATTGATGATGATGGTGTATGCCTGCATACTTATAAGTTTAAATTGATTTAAAAAAAAGAAATATTTTTCATTGAAAGCCTGGCATAAAAAACTTTTTCTTTTAATATACACTTGTCCTTATAAAATGGCAACCCTAACAAAGATGGCAGCGACTATAGCAAGCGCCATATGAGTTCCAATAGTTGGTGCTCCGTTACACACTTCCAGGTCGCAGTTATTAGCGATTTCGCCCAACTTGCTGACCAGCTGCGACCACTCGCAAAGCCCGACGCGGCACCAGTCGAAGGAAATCGGTTTCTCGTTCTCAAGGATCAGCACTTGATATTGATCGTTTACTTGGAAGTTACCGTTTAGAGTACACCTGCAATAAAAAAAATATTGTAATTCATTATAAAAAACTTATGGTAGCCGTCTCCTTAAAGGTTATGTTATTGTATCGAATCAACTTTTTATTATTTATTACTAGACTATATGAGTGATTTATAATTGCGTTTGCGGGCTTTCGAGGCGCGAGGCCCTTGTACCGTGAGACCATAGGCGGTAACCCACGTCGTCTACGCCTTACCTAGCCTCTGCCTCTACACTACTACTCGCGAAGTTGCAATAGGTTAAACGAAAATGATAGTGTAGAGACACTTCGGCTTACTTCGGACATATGATTTCTCACGGCGAAACAACGCAATTATTTCACGTCGGTGTCAACTGAAGCCGTGATAACACTCCGGTCTATGGCCTATTCGTGCCCAAGCATGAAAATTTGAGGTTAGTTGTATCTCCAAAAACTGTATGCCTGACCATGACAACGGCATTGAAAGAGACCAACAACTGACGAGCAGTTATTATTCTCCATCAATGCATTGCTCCCGTCCGAGACTACAGATAATAGGGTTCTTATACCCGGCAATATATCTACAGTGATTTTATCCCAACACGAAACAAAAGTGCATTCCTGTTTACGTGACGATATCTGGCACTGTGGTGACCACAGACATCCGAATATACAATTAGACTGGACAAGCCGCCAAGTTTATAGGCAGTCCCAATGTCGCAATTTCTTTTCGGTTCTTACCTGTGAAAAGTTATTATATTTCTTGGTAAATTTACTGATTCATTGCGATGATGGCATGTTACAATTGCACAGGATAGCATTTTGGGAAAAAACGGTAATTTCTTCTAATATTCGTGCGTCTTGACTCGTCTCACAGAGCGTAAACTGGCAGCCAGTGTATGCTCGTTGAGCTTACATTTGTCGCACTTAAAAACGCGGCTTGCCCCATCTCCTGTATTGGGAAATCTGTGGTGGTGACCTATTTAAATGTCTCAGTACCAACTAAGTCTATCTATAGTAAAAACTATTTATCCCATGATTAGGTATATCTTACTCGTAAAGAACAGCGGCTAAGTTGGCATTGTATGGGGCCATGGTGGATGTGGTCCACTTCCTCGCCTGGATAGCGGGGGTTTGGTAGTTGTCTCCAGTCAACGGGACCGAGTCTTCGTGAGCGTGCATGGCGCCGAGGGTCATGAGAATGGCCGGCGCTTCCGAGAATTGAATCAGCACCTTCGGCTGATGGACCCTCTGGAAGAAGATAAGAAGGGTTATTATGGATGAATTTTATGAAATCTTTAAAATCTGTATGTATTATACCGCTGCCTCCGGGTTCAGTGCTGCATGATCGGGGTATGTGGTTCAAATTTCGATCATAGTGAACCCACTCTGCGATTTTTTCCCAGTTTGATAGGAACATTGTGAGCTGAATCACCTGATTGTAAATAAATAAATATCCACTGACATTCACACAGCGCCATCTAGCCCTAAGTTATGCGTGAAGCCTGTATTATGGGTACTAAACAACGGATAAACATACTTATATACATTTTTCAATACATGCATATTATACATAGAAAACACCCACACATTAAAAACAGAGATCTTCATGCACACAAATGTTTGTACTGCCCGGGGATTGAACCCGGAACCCTTGGTGTTACAGCCGAACTCTCAATCGCAACACCAAATGGGTCGTCAATCATTTTTCTTTTGTCCGAAAAGAAAGATGATTTCTTGCTTCGAAGGACATGCGAAGCCGGTTGAAATATAAGGATGAGAGTCACCCACCAATCCGTATATGGTCCGCGTGGTGAGTTCCAGCCCTATCTTCTCATAGCATGCTATATGGGAAAACCTGTCCCTGCATTAGGTTATACGCTGCTGATGAAGAACATTCTTGAATTATCTACGCAACAAGGGCGTGGTTATGTTGTTAAATACTTACCGCTGTCCACATGTTTCTTGAGGAAATTCATCATGTCCTTTACATAGGCGCACCCGACCTTCTTGTTCAGCTCTTTTCCGTAGCCGTACTTGTAATAGGTTTCTAGGTCTTCGGCGTATTCCAAAAGTTTAAGGTCTTCTTTTGTGAACGCCTAAAATTATGGAAAAAGTTTACGCTAAGATGAAAATTGGATTAACAGATCTGTTGCATGTTTTGTATGTTTTATTTTGTACCTAGAACTTATTTGTAGTGGCATTTGTGGTTTCATCCCAAACTATGGGAAACTCATTAAACGGGGAAATTTCTTGTTTCTTAGTACAAATATATTACGAAGAACTATTATATTGAACTAAGGTATAAATAAGTGTATCCACACAGCTTGGAATAAGAACCGAACGATGGATAAGCATATTTTTTGTGTAAATAACAACATAATATTATACATAGCGAACACTATTAAAATCGCTATTCTATTATCCGAGTTCAAGCAGTAATGTAAATAACTATATTTATCCAATGATATGCTGTATATATAAAGGTAGATACGCCATCCGTGCCTCAAAAACGAACCGCCGAAGAGAGTACAGTTTGTACTCTTTTGTTTAGGTAAATGTTTTCTAAATATGTGTATGAGTGCTGTCACAGCATTCGGAACACTTTTTTAGATTGTTTTGTGAGCATATCACGAATATACTTTTTACATCATTGTATTTATCAAATTAACATATCAGAAATGACTATTTACGCGTACCTAGCTAAGGTACGTATCCTTTTATCTAATTATGTTTATTTAGTACCTACCTTTATTTATTGTTGATTGAAGTGTATGTTGGAATAAAAATATAACAATTCATTGACGTGCTCATATCACAGTGACAAGGTATCTGACATAGCGTCCTGAACGTCCGGAACAAATGAGCAAATATCCTCGGAACAATAACAAGCAAAGTATCGGCTCTTCATTTTTTTTTGTTTTTGAATTGCCGATTGTTATATTTCGTAACCAAAACTGTTTTTGTTTATAGCAATTACTTAACTTGAATGCATGATCAATGCAATCAATAGTCATATATTGTGACTAAAGTATACCTAATGTACGTACCTACTTCATCATCATCAGCTCATAAACGTCCCCACCGAGGGGCACGAGCCTACACGTATTGGGTGATTAGGCCTTAGTCGTCCACGCGGGCCCAGTGCGGATTGGACGACTTCACACACAACCTTTAAACTCTTCGCAGGCGTGCATGAAGGTTTCCTCACGATGTTTTCCTTCACCGTAAGAGCGTCGGATAACGTACATATATTTTCGAAAATTCGAAAATACATTGGTACGTGTCGGGCTTTGAACCCCGGCCCTCCCGGTAGGAAGGCGAGAGTCCACACCACTGAGCCACCGCCGCTCTACGTACCTACTTACTATCCTGTAATATGTCTTAATAATATGTAGTAGTATGTAGAAGAGTGGTTCATCGTACATCATCTATAAATAGATGCACAATCACGAAGAAACGTAAACAAAAAAATGTCCGAGCCCCATGACACATACTTACGTGCCTACTATATTTATTGTTATATGTAAAACATATTCTTACGTAGGTATATATTATATGTAAAATTATTTATTTTAATTTTAATGAAAACGGCTCAAAGAAAGAGTACAAAATCAAAAGCACGAGTTATATGTAAATATATGACACATAGCGAGCGGCGTAATTATGTATGAAAATTCTGCCCAACTGACGCGATGGGCAAACTTTTGCCGCGGACACTTTTCGAGTGAGATCTCGTTAGTTTATTGTTTAACTAAGTGCTTCATATATTTTTTCATAGGGGCAAGTAGGTTATGAGCACAGATTTCCCAATACAGGAGATGGGGCAAGCCGCGTTTAAAGTGCGACACCTGTAAGCTCAACGAGCATACACTGGCTGCCAGTTTACACTCTGTGAGACGAGTCAAGACACGAATATTAGAAGAAATTACCGTTTTATTCCAAAATGCCATCCTGTGCAATTGTAACATGCCATCATCGTAATGAATCAATTAATTTACCAAGAAATAAAATTTCACAGGTAAAACCCGAAAAGAAATTGCGACACTGGGACTGCCTATAAACTTGGCGGCTTGTCCAGTCTAATTATCTTCTATATTCGGATTCTACATTAGATAGATTATAGTACATTCTATATTAGAGTCTATATTCGGATGTCTGTGGTTATGAGTCATCGGTAACATTCGGCTAGATATCTACATCATGTAAAAAAGTATGATTCGCGAAAAACAATCGAAATAAGTGTTCCGAATGCAGTTACAGCACACATACACATATTTCTAATGAGCGTACATTTACCTAAACAAAAGAGTACAAACTGTACTCTCTTCGGCGGTTCGTTTTTGAGGCACGGATGGCGTATCTACCTTTGTATATACAGAATATCATTAGTTTTCTAGTCGTGGCATCAGTCTTGTTTTATCTATCAACAAAAGTACTATAAACGTGGACTCACGGCACACCACGGCGATATCTGTGTGACGTCCCACGCCTTATTGTACCGACACATGTTTAGATGGTGTGCACGAACTGCGGCTCGATGTCGTAGTTGAAGCCAAGACGTAGTGACACGTTTGTGATCATCTATGGAACGAACAGTTTTATTGAGGTTTTTGTTACTATTGCACATTTGTATTATGTGATATCATACCGTAAATATACAACAAAATCCCGCAATATATAAGAAATATGAACGTTATCACAAATTTAAACTGAGCTCAATGGCTTTGTACAAAAAGGCTTATTTGACATTAACATTGTACGGGTAATGCTTAGTAGTCCACAAAACGCCGTACAGGATGATAGTAGAAGTAGTAGTAGTAGTTGTGTGAATCCGTCGAAGTGAAAGATTATCAAGTTAGACGTAATTATATTGATATAAGTTAATGTACAAGTCAATTAGATGGCAAATCTTTCCTTTGGTAGTGGGTGATAGCACAGTTGTTAACGGAATGATTTTGAAAGTAATCTTAAGAATAAGGTAAAACATTAATAAGGTTCTGCGCGCGCCAAATGTATTGCAGCGTCAGTTAAAATGTTGTACGATGGCTTGCCGTACAAACATATTTTTAAATAATAATAATAATTAACTTTATTGTACATAAAACACTAACAAATGAAAACAAAGAGAGAACAAAAAGTGTACAAACTAGGTGATCTTATCGCCTAGTACACAGGCGTTTCTGCACAGTAAAGCTATGGGTGGTAAATTAATAGTTAAAATGTCATACTTCCTTGAATTTTCTTTTGGATTCGAAGATAAGTCTGTGCGACCAGCGTGTCTTGTTGTCTTCTACTTCACTCTTCCACGCATTGCAGCTCGCGTACGGCTATAAGAGAAAATTATGGAGTGAAATAAATATAACCTTTGACCGCCAACAATATCCACTGACATTCACACAGCGCCATCTAGCCCAAGTTAAGCGTGATTCTGTATTATGGGTTTAGTACCCAGTACAACGGATAAACATACTTATATACATTTTTTGTAAATACATACATATTATACATAGAAAACACCCAGAACAATACAAGCAGACATGTTCATGCACACAAATGTTTGTACTGCCCGGGAATCGAACCCTTGGTGTAGTAGTCTATTTTACTGTATTTACGGCCACTGTCAGAGTGATTTGCCATTATCTCCACGTTTAGACAAAGCATTATCTTGAAGGCTGGAAGTAATGAGATTGCTGAATCGTGCATAACACTCTTTATTTCACGGAAAGAAAATTGGAACTGCGGTTAGCTAGGCATCCAGCCTACCTCTAGCATCGAGCCTGTAGTTCAAATAAACTAGGTACATGTTATTTGCAGGATACTTATATTTTATTTATTTATGAGAACAACCAACAAGAAAATACTGATACAAGAAACAAGAAATCAGAGACAAACTTAAACTTAAAGGTAAGTGTCACCTTACTTATACTCGTAAGTTGCCACGGCATGTTACAATTTTAAATATATATAATTATATAAAATAATTCAATTACCTACTCCTGGTTTGATTAATTTACTGAATCAATCTAAAATTCAGTTAATTAAACAAATTAACTGAATACTGTACTGTATAAGTTCAAGGTATCAAGCACTGCAGTCTAGGGACTGCATATGTCCGATCTCACCTACTTTACACAGCTTATAGTATTCAATCAATGACTGACGAGTGATGACTTAAATTGGTCCTGCTCCGTCAATAAAGAAAGGCACGTTTATTCCTAGTATTCATTTCTTTCACTAGATGATTTCTATACTCGCCTCTGTAGTAGAGTATCTTATCTAGTACAATCAACACACACTGTATTCTAAATTCTTGTTTGCTATTTGGTAGAATGTTCTTCAGCAGTGTGTAAGGTCTTTAGTATTTATTTTAACTTGTTGGTCCCTAAATATGATATTCAACGATTCAACAATTGAATCAAACAAATCAAATAGTTTCAGAGTTTGAAGAACAATCATTTATGTGTTACCTTCACCGACGGTCTCGTTATTTTCTTTCGGAAGATCGTAGTTGTCCACCATTACCTGAACAGACCCTCCGTGAAAGCTCGGAACGTTTGTGCGACCGCTTATCATTTGCGAACTTGAACTGAAAATAAAGTGAATAAGTACATTATTAAGTTGCTTAAATAGAAAATGAAAAGTCCATATGAAATTGGTTATATACATATGAATACACAAAGCAATGAATTCAAATCTTAGTAAGCTATTTGTGGTTTGCACCCATGCCACCAGAATACCAGTTTTAGCAATCAATTTACTACTGTTTTTCATGCTGCAGTGAATGCGTGAACATCAAAACGATTTAATCCGTAAGAGAACTAAAGTTACCGACGTAGCTCGCCGGATCAGCAAGTTGAAGTGGCAGTGGGCTGTTCACGTATGTTGCAGAACCGATGCCGTTGGAGCAGACGAGTTCTGGATGGAGACCGTGACTTGGCAAACGTAGCGTAGACCTCCTCCGGCCGGTGGGTCGGCGACTTGCGAAAGGTCCTGCGTGGAGGCTAATGAGAAAAGCGAACCGATATCTGCGCGAAATGGGAGTCCTATGTCCAGTAGTGGACTACGATAGTTGCATAGATTCCTATTCAACCTGTCGTAGTCACTGCTGCGTGAAATCATATTTTATGACAATACACACGTATCCCTAGGGAACATCTTATATTATAAGTCACAGTTAAAAATTGAATACGATGCAATTTTCATATTTTAAGGGCCAGGCTTGAAATCCTAAAAAAAAGTACCAATATTACCAATAGTTTGGCGGTTGTCAGTGAATAGGCCAGGATACTTCTGCTTCCAGGCTGGCCAGTTGCTGGGCGGAGATGTAGCCATCGCTTGTCACAGGTCACCGGCGAAGTCAGGTTATGTTCGGCTTCCACGACCACGCCCCAGCAGGCATAATCGGCTGCGCAGATGCTTTGCTAAAGCAAATTTTTTTTTTTTTAAGTATTTTACATTTACATTATTTTTCAATAAATACAGTTTGTTTATAGGTACATTATTTGATACATTTGTACATCACAACTCAATATTTTTCCTTGCTACGTCAATTATATAAAGGAAATTAATTAAAATTATTCACGTCTTTGTAACAATCGGTTCCGACTACGATATTCTATTTAGATCTTGGGTCATCATCATCATCAGCGTATACCGTCCACTGCAGGAAACAAAAAATAGAAAAAATATTTATTGACATCTCGACATGCACACGAGTATCGAACCCGGAAGCCTTGATGTAGTAGCTGACGTCTCAATCACTAAACCCAATGTGTCGTCAACAATGCGTTCCTACACAAGCATAGTCATGGGGAGATTGGGCCTTATTCATTTTATATCCTATCTTAGGATAGTAGGCCGTACGAACGGTTTAGCGTATCCCAATTATCGTAATCATCTTTCCTTTCGGATAATCAGGAGATCCAGCCTGCAATATCATAACCAAACTAAACAGTTTGGTTTCTTGGCGGTTTCTTCGCAGTTAAAGATGAAGGTACTCCGAACCGGTGGTAGTTTTAATTACATTTATAACTAGGTAATTGCCTAAAAAAAAAGATTTTTGGCTTTGAAAGTAAAGTCAAAATGCATTTATTGAAGCTTGAAGTGGTTCGTGCCTTAGATTCAGAACACGATCTCGATCCCTCAGTTCGTCCAAGAATTGTTAAGCGTAATAGGTTATCATATACTCGTTCTATGTTACCTAGTTCCCCCTGCAACGCCCTCAGCCAAGGTTCTAGTCCCACACTGGGACGTCCTTAGGCAGTGGCGTGCACTCCATCTATGCAAATAAGCAGTGCATAACCTGTGCGCCCAGACAACCCGGAAAATCGCCAACATATATATTTTTTTCAGTTATACTTGAACAGGACGGTTTGGACGCTCACTTGATGGTAAGTAATACGCCAGACCATGACAGAGCTGCATTAAAGGCGACCAACAACTGATAGACATTTATTCTTATTATCCTCCATCAATGCCGCACTGCGCCCGTCACCCGCGACAACAGATGTTAGGTCTCTTATACCCGGTAATTTCACTAGCTACAGTGCCCTCATCCCGAAAAACAAAAGTGCACAACACTCCTGTTTCACGGGATGATATCCGGCACTGCGGTGGTACCTACCTAGCCGACTCAGTATCGAGTCTACCACCTAGTAAAGGATTCCCACTTGTTCGCCCATTTTCCTCTACAAATTTTAAACCATACGCGATCTGCTGTGATCAACAGAACTTCACATTGCATATCCTACTCAGCTCATAGCTCCTTAGGCTCGTAGCATAAAGCTGAGAGCCATCAGCGCTCGCCTTGTCCGATGTTGCTGATAGGAAAATAGAGAAGAGTGTCAACTTTTGATATACTTACATTAGTATTCCTAAAGTTTCCATTATTGTAGTTGCTTATTATGTTGTATTTGAGGTCGGTCAAGTTCTTCAATTTCTCGATCTCATCAGCTTCCGGGTTGTGGGAGCCGTGACGGTTCAGCATCCAGAATGCGATGGGCTTACATCCTGAAACCCAAAAATTATATAATCAACGAGTTACTACGAGCTGCCTGCACTTTACTGATCTCGAGACAAGAGCCAACTCGCCAAGTACGTATCATATAGTGGCGTGCACTCCATATATGCAAATTAGCAGTTCATACCTTTACGTCTAGAAACCCGAAAATGCCAACATATTAGTGATCCACTAATTCGCCTTATTCTTCTAGATTTGAAACCGTGGGGTGTCACACAGTGGCGTAGCGTGCTTGTCGGGCCCGTATAAAAATTTTTTGGAGGCCCTTATATGGAGGTAATGATTTTTCACAAAAGCAAAAAAAATATTGTGAGAAGAAATATTTATTTATCACACAATTTACCTATTTTACAAATAAAAATCGAATTTTAAATATTCACTCTCCTTGCCTTTTTTTCGGCAAACTGATTTATTAAATCATTTATGGCTGATGATGATTTTAGTTTTTCTAAAGTTTCTGCCTCTATGGACAATAGTGAGATGTCTGACAGCCGTTCTTGTCCCATCGAAGTTCTTAAGTAATTTTTTATTAGTTTTAATTTTGAAAAACTTCTTTCTGCCGTTGCGGTTGTAACTGGAAGGGTCAAGAATAAAAAGCATGCTGTGATTACCTCGGGAAAACTGGATGCAAGACTATTGAATTTTACTAGCAATAATTCAATGAGTTCTTTAATGGAATATTTTTTTTAATTTCAGAATTTAAGCATGTTTTTAGAGCTTTTAATTGGTCACAAACATTAAGTGAGATGTCTTTACTGTATTTAGCAGTCAGTTTTCCGGAAGCGTTTAATATCTCTTCGCTTGAAGAAGATAGGAGTTTCTCCGGTTGTAATATTTCGAATATACTACTCAGGTTGCAAAGGCTCTGAAATCTTTCTTTAGTTTGAGAAATTAATATATCTAAACAGCAATAGTATACATTGACTTTGAAATAGGATTCCGGGTCGGAAATTCTCTCATCTTGTGATAACTCATCAAAAAAACGCTTCGTTATCTTTCGCCTACTGTTTTTAAAAACAGTTGTTACCCCCCACTCTTTTGCTAAATCTTTGGATTCATTTAGCAAACTATTAAATGAATTCTGATTTCTTAATTGGCACAGTCTATTTAAAAGATTACTTAATAAAATACTAGAATTCTGTAAGTCATTATTTTCATGCTGTAGAGCTTTAGAAACAGGATTAATAATTTCAAATAGTGAAGAAAAAAATGTAACGAGCACTAAGAAATCAAAACTCTCTAAAATATTAATTATACTTTTACATTCTTCACGTTCATCTTTTTTATTTGAAATTAAATTTAGTTGGTACAAAGTTTTCATGATTAGTAAAAAATTTTTCTTTACTGCTAATAAAGCGTCGTTCCTAGAAGACCATCTGATAGGACATACCTTTTTAAGGGTAATCAAATATTTTTCAGATGAATCGTCACTTAGCATAGCCCAGCGTTTTATACTATTGCCAAAAAAAGTATATATTTTTTCTAAATTATCGAAAAAAGTCGATACTTCACGAACATGTCTCGCAGCATCGTTCAAAACCAAGTTTAAAGCGTGCGCAGCACAATGAACATAATCGGCATTTGGAGCATGCTCTTTTATTAGGGTTTGTAATCCTCCATACACACCCGACATAACATTTGCTCCATCGTATCCCTGTCCTCTACATTTAGTCAAATCAATTCCATATTCTTTAGTCAAATTTAAAATGACAGTTTTCAGACCTGCAGCACTGCAATCGGTTACTGCTATAAATCCTAAAAAGGACTCACAGATTTTTATTTCTTTAGGCACATTATCATCATTTTCTGTAACCGAGATATATCGAAAAACTACAGATAGTTGGTCAATTTTTGACAAGTCTTGTGTTGTCAGAAATGGAGCTTTTTTAATATCTGAGATAATATTGTTCCTAACGGTGGTACCAAGCAAACTAATAATTTCGTTTTGAATCGTTGGGCTTAAATAATTTATTTCACCTTTCGGTTTTAGTGAGTTCTTTTAAATTTGCATCATAGTTAGATAGCAGACGTGAAATTGCCATAAAATTGCCAGAATCAGAATCAAAGGTAGATTACAAGATACTAAAGTAATAATAACATTAATTATACGATGCAGTACATCTCTTCAGAATGTAATTTTACTATCGATTTCACTTTTCAATAGAGTATCGATGGTATTTCCTTGCAACCAATTATTATAAGAGAGTGAGGCACTAATATGCTGCTGTGACTTTTCATGGTCAAGAATAGTTTGTGTGAAATTGCTTCTAACCGAAACACCGTTAACCCAAGCAGAGGAGTACGATTTGTTTTGACGATCTGCTAATAACCAACAGAAGTGACAGTACGGTTTGTTTAAAACGTTAGAATAACATAACCATGGTCTTATAATTCTTATGCCTGCCTGATTGAAATATGAATAATAATAAGCCGAAAAAGGTCGGTTATTTTCTGAAACTTTTGGAAATGGTCCTTGTGGTTTAAATGGACCCAATTTAAAAATTATTTTTCGTTCGCATTCAGTTAAATTGTCACCAAAATTTCCTCTATCTGATGAATTTATATTACAATCTGCAGATATATCATATCGCTGACTTGGGGTTCCTCGATTTCTGGATGGACATCCGATAAAGTATGTGCTTGGCTTTCTTCTATTTCCGGATCACTCACAGTATCTTGTCTATGAAAAAATGAAGAAATTTTGGGCACTTTTTTTATAACCTCGTCCCTTTTCTGTTTAATTTTTCTTTTCTCAGCGCCGCTGGGATAATCTCTTTTCCTTTCACTCATTTCTTTTACAAATCGCTACTAATACTGCTAAACCAGAAGAACAATATTGTTTGTACTGAATTACAATGTAATGCACATTTATATAAAGCGCGTAAATAAACAGTGCACTGCACTCCGTGGTTTAACATCCAATGCAAAGTACAACAACGTACACGTACATCGCGATATGGATGAAGGATTCCCGGGGATTCCCTGCTGAGTTGAAGATAAAGTAAGTAAAACGGGGAAGTCCTGTAGCCCGCCATAACGATAGAGTGTGTTGCCAACATTTGAACGCATGCTTAAGGCGGGAAAAAAGGAATGGCTTTATAGAATTTTGTCATTTGTAAAATAAAATAAATTAGAAAGTTTTTATTCTTTTTCCTTACACACTTTGGGGGCCCCGTAGCCCGGGGCCCCGTATAATTGATACGGCAAATACGGCGGTAGCTACGCCCCTGGTCACCACCAGTGTTGCACATAAGTTTTAGAAAAGGCTCTTTGAGAAGTTAAAAAAGCTAGATAGAGAATCAAAAGATTTTCTGTTCTAAAAATGCTGAAATAATCATCGTAATGAAGCAGTTTTTTTTGGTCGTAGCCATGCTAAGTGGGGAGGCATTGTTGTAGGTCAGTAAATGCTGGATTTTTGTATTTGTATTAGTTTTTAACGACGCAATACAGCAGTAACGTGAAGCTGCTCTATAAAATGACTACGTGTACTGCACGGGAATCAAATCATTTCGTTTACATTCGTTGCCTTATTAAAACCGTTACAATAAATTACGCTTTTAAATTTCCAAATAATACAGTCTTTTGATGTTAACAAAGCAAAACGATGTCTAACTACTCATATTGAAACTATTTACTTGTTAGAAATTTTTAACACTAAGGTAGGTCCTATCCTATAGATATATAAGATAATTAACATACGAATGCAATATTAATTCCACTTTTATTACTGCAACGTGTTTACAAATGGTGTTTGTGGCATGCATGTATTTTATACGGCATTCATTGGCAGCAAACTGCGCAAAATTATGGAATGCTACTCGAAAACGAGCCAAGAAATTATTCTAAAAAAACCAGAACGAGGGCGCGAAGATGATAAGCAAATATCGCAATGGTTAGTATCCCAATGGTTGAGTAGCCGAAAAATTTAATACGATTCCTCCGTACTTCGAAGCTTCTAAGTCGTTGTTTCCGTAGTCAAACTAAAGATGTTTTGTCCACTCTCGGACCCTTAAATATTTATAAGGGCAAAGGGTCCAAAAGGCTCATTGGTTTTCACCTGATTCCTAAATATGGTGCATACTAGGCCCAATTAATTTGATGGTAGTCCTTAACACAAACGATTAAGGATGTAATGGCCTAATCTCACATATATGATAGGTTGAAAGCACACGCTACAGAAACATCGGCATGTATATAAAAATCAGAGATGGTTTACCTGGGGTAGTAACCTAAACAAAAAAAATATAATTTAAAAATTATAAAAAGAACCCGACTGCTAAAAATTTAAAAACAAGCTCCACCATATAGTGAAAACATTATTAACTTTTCATGGTATGGCAGGCGAGAGATAAATAAATGACAATTTATTTCAGTTATTACACATACTAACTTACTATTAATTTTTACCGGATGTTTAAAGTTAAGCAATGAAAAGGTATTGAAGACTTGGTTCCCTTCTTTGGCAGCCGGGTAAAAAACCAATGGAAACTATTAGAAAGGGCACAAAGTGTATAGAACCGATGGCCGATGGGGCGGAGAGGTTCCCGAGTGGCTTCCGCGTAGCCGACACCCAACCAGATGGACTGATGACCTGGTAAAGGTCAGGCAGATGGATGTCAAATACAAGATATTGATCCGTGGAGATCGCTAGGGAGCTTCGTTCAGCAGTGGACATTTTAGGCTGTAATGATGATGATGATTGGGAAAGTTTATGACATTTAGTTGACTCTCTAACGAAGAGTTACTACACAGCCAGATTCCTCTCGGTAGATAAACACTGTGAACCTGTGGTAAATCATCATCATCAGCTCATAAATGTACCCACCGAGGGCACGAGCCTACCGTATAGGATGTTTAGGCCTTAGCCGTCCACGCAGGCCCAATGCTTAGGACCTTTGAATTTCTTCGCAGGTGTGCGCGGTTTCCTCACGATGTTTTCCTTTACTGTAAGAGCGTCGGGTAACGTACATATAATTTCGAAAATTCGAATACACATTGGTACGTGGCGGAATTTGAACCTCAGCCCCCGGTAGGAGGGCAACAATCCACAATATTGAGCCACCGACGCTCAATGGTGGTAGATTCATGCTGAGTTAAACTTTAAATAAGCTTTGAGCTTAACTGTTCTATCACCCCAATTCCCAGGAAGGTGCGTGTAAAATGTGGGAGCGCTATTATTACATTTATTACCACAAACATGATCGTCGGTTCAGACTTTGTAATAAATGTACCAAATTTATAGGGTTGCATTCACATTCAAGTATCCTTATTTTGTTTTTACTCATTGTACGTAGTCTTTATTTCCTTAGGTATAAATGGTTTATTTCATTACCTCATAAATTTATTTAGACCTACATTATTATTTTGATTTTGTTAAATAAGTCCTTGAATATTAGAAATCAGACACACTAGTTCAGTCAGGCACTTGGGCCTCATTACGACACTTTCAATCCAACTTGAAATTTGGTATTCCGGTAAAAATTAAATGTTAATGGTTTAAAATGATAATTGTTTAGTACAATGAATTGTCTAAAGGTGTTACCAATTAAAACTCTACCATAAAACCGAAGGAATGATTGCAAATTTTTATTATGGAGATACAATTACGATCCTATTAAAATAAACAAAATGGCCCTGCTCGCGGTATTCAACAGATTTGTCTTGCCTTTTAAAAAGGAATATCACTTATACCAATGTTATACCTGGCATATGCTGGTAAGGGCTGGGTCACTGGGTGGAAGAATTGATAGGTACTGAGTCGTCTTGGTAGGTACCACCACAGTGCTAAATAAAGAGAAATGCGTCCCGAAAAATAGTTATGCTATTTTTTTTTTTTCATAAAAATAACAACTCCCAGAATCTTAAACACCTATTTAGTGTTGTCAGCCCTAAAATATACCCCGGCAAATCTCTGTACATAAACAAAAATAGTTCGCGCGTGCTACCGGTCTCCGGAATGTCCCTTCCGTCCTATAAAACCTATAAAAATAGCTCGAAAACATGATGCGATGAACGATGAATCAACTGGCAGCAGGGTCATTTATTAGTGTTAATTGGAGATAGCTATTGATTGATCTTTGGCATTGTACTCCCTTAAGTAGATTGGACTTGGAAACAGGGCTAAACGATATATGAAGGCCACGTTTTATAAATGAGCTTTCATATTTTGATATATGTTGTGTAATAGGAAAGGCCTTAACATGTCAGAATTGGTCATAAAGGTTGTTTATAACATGTTTTTACTTAGAATACTTTTGATTTCACCCATGAAAAAAAAGATAGATAATGCTGCGCTCCCATTTGGAGTTCACATTGGAATTAGCTTTTGAATGTGTCAGATTTTTTGTAAATTCAACATCTAATATGTAAAAGTCAGCCCAAAAAAGTCAACACAACAATGTTACTTTCAGTAAAAAGTGGACTCTCAATCGTTACAGGTATTCATATCTAATAATCCACTAAAATTAACAACTTCAGTAAATTTAATTTAATAAAAGATTTATAAATCTAATTTCATTCATTATCACTCCTTCCTAGTCAATGAAAAACAATGTGGTCCCTTAGGCGCGACAAGTTCATGTCAAGTGAGAACAACAGTCATATTTAAGTATAGGCACAGATATAATATATACTGAGAGTTAGTTAATGATATTAAACAAATGTAAATTGACCGATGAGAGCACTTATTTAAAAAAATTGGCCAAGCGCGAGTCGGATTCGCCCGTGGAGGGTTCCGCAGCAGCAAGTAACATAAAATAAAGTAATTTTATTTACTTAGGCACCTACTACAGCTTTAATATGAAAAATAGTGGTTCACCGTTTATGACGTATAAAAAAAAACTACACGCCTGAAATCGTTCAAACTAAATTTCGTTGTTAGATTTTATGGTAATGTAAATCATATGTTTTTTTCTTATAAATAAAAGCAATTCTCCATTATATTTAAAGTCATTCGGAAGGCCACGGTGCTTAAGTGAAAGTTGTATGGCTGTGGTGATAGGTTATGTGATCCTCCTATCCGTTTATATACCTAAGTCTTTAAATATGTTTCTCCATACCAAGTAAACTTTAAATGATCTCGTGCATGTGCAAGTAAGTTCAAGGGCAGACTTCAATAAGTCTCCCTTAAGTATTAATTGTTCTTAGCGGAGCACACGTGCGCCCTTGGTTCACCTATACCTTTAATAGTCTAAGAGCCCACAGTCCGCAGAGTTACAGCATTTTTTATTAAAATACTGCAAATCTGCACACTCTTATATAAAAAATATCAAAATTTTAAGATTCCAAGTCTTTATTTGGTAGATACACAGCTCGACCGGAGTGATACCATGGCCTTATAGACAAAAGCGTTAACAATCGTATGTTTCACCTAATGAGCGAGGAGGCCCATAATACCATATTTCCCTGACCTTCTCTTCTTTTTAAAGATTGATTGCACTCGTTGCTCCTTCGCAGTTGCAAGTGCTTTACCGTGAACTGATGAACCGTCTGTCTGCTCGTTTGCCTGCTACTATGTATAAAAAATGAAGGTATACATACTGCGATCGCGTTTAGAAAGACAATTTTGGAGAAACCCTCGATGTAAGCCTATTTCATCAATGACAAATGAAATAGTATAGCTAGCATTAATATAGAGTTTGCTTCTGTTCAGGGAGCTTACTACCATCTCTTAAAACACTATACTAAAATATTCTTAAAACACTATACTTCGCCTTTTATGGTACAATGGTCTGTAATTCTGCGGAACGCTAGCTCTCAGTCTAGAATTTATTATAGAATACTCAAGGCTATATGAACATCACGATTAGAGGCATAGCCGAGTGGAAATTATCGCAATATCACATGCGAGGGAGGCAACTCATGTGAAAATGCAATCTGGGTCAGCCAACAACTAGCCTATTATCAGTAATGGGTTCTTTGCGGTGCAACATTTCCGATAATACTGGTGTGAGCTCGATGTAATGGTTTCTTGGCATTAAGTTTTTAGGGTTTATTTGGCCTTGAGTTTTTAGGGTTCTGTGAGCAACGGATGAAAACGGGATCATGTTTCCCATCATGATATTCTGTTTATATAAACGTAGATACGCTATCCGTGCCTCGAAAACGAACCGCAGAAGAGAGTACAGTTTGTACTCTTTGTTTAGGTAAATGTGTTCAAAATTCGAAATATGTTATGTGCTGACACTGCATTCGGAACACTTTTTTTCGATTGTTTTGTGAGCATATCACGAATCCATACTTTTTTACATCATTGATACCATCCACAAGTTTTTTCATATAAACCCATTGAACGCCAATGACACATTGAAGAGTCAAAAACAATTGATTTTCTCACAATTTATAATTTATTAATCTGTGGATTTTCTATTGTGTTTGGATTCCTGGAATGTTTTTTGATAATGGAGACGATACGAAACATGTTCTGCAAAACAAAAGCAAATCAGAGAATGGTATTAATTAGTGGAATCCATAAACTGCCGTAATTGGCCGTGTCCTAAATAAATGTTATGTTATAGCTTGACCTGGGACAGTTAATGTCTAATATGTTAAAGGAAATTTTAGGATATCGGTCAAGTACATACCTACATTTTAAGTTGGCAAAGTTTTAGGCAGGTAAATGTAAAAGGCAGTGTGGAGTGTTCATGATCAGCAATGTCACAACTGTTTACAACTATTGAAATCTATACATATAAATAAAATTTGAGTGTCTGTAATGTTGTATGTGTAATATGGTAACAATTTTTTTTCTTCATGTTTATGAATATAGGTATATATGTATGTATACGATTCATATGCAATAATAGCAAATATTAAATTTTTTGTCTGTCAGTTCGTTCCGGGTATCCCTGAAACGGCTCTATAGATTTAGACGAGCTTTTTTTGGCAAGTAGCTGTTGTAACAAGAAAAATATAGGCTACTTTTATTTTAGACAATACTTTTTTAAAAATAAAGCATGTTTTACCATGCGGTGGCTGCGCGTCGCGCAAATTAACGCAGCGGTTTTAGGTTGTTTTATACTGCGGGTGAATATTTTTTAAACGCGGATAATGCCTAATAAAATGATGGCCAGTCTGCTGTCAACAAAAGTACTTATTTCTCTGTTTATATTTGATCCCTCTTCATCCATTGATTCTCGTAGTAGATTATTTATTTCGTTACAAAGACAAAAGTCACAATACACCATTCCACACATCATTACACTGCAATATTAATTCACTAGTACTTTTTTTCACAAAGTTCTTTACCTCCCGTTCTAGTCCGAGGACTGTATAATCGAAGTTGTCCTGCTTTATTCGCAGTCAAAACTACTTCACCGTTAACATCAGCTATATATTCTGCAGTATGTTAATCACACGGCAGATATAATGTGTGGCGTCACGGTCCTCGAACTCCATTGAATGGGTTCAAAAATCCTGTTAACTCGCCTAACTACACTACTAAAAGCATTTTGTAATATAGGTATGCCCTTAACGTTGCGACAGACGAGGCAATAACATCTTGCTATTTTTACTGAAGTCTCGTCAAAGAAGACCTTTTCTTACACAATCATCAAATAGGTTATCTTTCAGATTCTGGGCAATTTTACATACTAATCTTCTAAAAAGTAACATTACAAAAAGTCCTAAAGAAAATAGTAACTACTAAAGTTACAGCATGACCAAGGTAAAAAGGAAGTATTTTGTATAAGTAGGTATATATTCAAAACTTATTGGGCTCTTGTGGTGGATTTTGGGGCAATCTCCCCAAAGCTTTACTGTGCTTGAAGGCTTGTGCCCGGTAGAGGGCCGTTAAAGGCTGATAATGATGTGAAAAGTATGTTGAGGGCGAGGGCTCAATGGCATAGCGGCTAGCGCGTTCGATCAACAATCGGGCTAGTGAAGAATCCATTACGATGGGCGGAAGTCTAGTGTTAGGCGCATTGACAAAACACTAGGTAAATAGTGATAATGTCTGTTCTGTCACGGATGTCCGTAGGAGAACTAGAGTGAGCGACATAGCCTACAGGATAAACAAGTTCAAGTGGCAGTGGGCAGGGCGCATAGTGCGTAGAACCCATTGCCGATGGGGCGGAAAGGTTCTTGAGTGGCGTCCGCGTAACGGAAAACGAAGCGTAGGTCGACCCCCAACCAGGTGGACTGATAAGGTAGTTGGTAGCAAATGGATGTCAACTGCAAGGGATCGGTCCGCGTGGATATCATTAGGGGATGCCATCGTTCAGCAGCGGACGTTTTAGGCTGTAATGATGATGATAATGTATGTAATTGGTTTAATAAATTAAGTTCAAACTTACTGGCTATATGTTTTTTGTAATTTGCTTAGGCAATAAATTTAACTTATCTTATGGTTTCCATTTCCGGAAGATGCAAATTACCACTATCAAATTGGACTGCGACTATTGAAACAATTTATAGTTTAATGAATTTGATGTATTTGACATATTACCTACCTACTGTTAGGAAAAAAATCTTGTTTTTAGTTTTAAAATTGTGGCCAATAATTATTTACTCCTAGATTAACTAGAAATAGAAACGTCAGAGGAATAACCTAAGATTTATGCAATAGCTAATTGTTGTTTCATTGTCTAGCTCAATGACAATGTAATTTGCTTTAATGATAATGAAATGGACAATTAAAGTTTTTGTTGAAGTTTTTAATACTGAGGGTTATGCTAATGAGGGTTTTGAAAATTAATTGTGATCATCTATTGGTGCTGCTTGAACCCATTTAATTAATTAATATTTACAGAAATTACGGAGCGCTATCTAGCACCAATAGAAGCAAGGCTATATGATCTGTTTATGGGTACTACACAACTTAACATTGTATAAAAACATAACATTTAGCTCAAGAAAAGTAACTTTCGTAATGTTTGGTCAACGGATTGGTCACAAGGAAATACAATTTCAAGCCCCTGTGGAAGGCTCGTTAAGCTATTAACCCGGGTTACCAACCTGGTAGATGTAATCTTTAGTTGTTATTTACTGCCTAATCGTTTATTATCACCAATTTGCATTGGGCCTGTGCGGTTGGTAACAGCCTTATCTCTCCAAAGCCGCGGCCTATATTCTGCAGTGGGAGTGACAGGCTGGTTGTATATGAATATCTTACCAGGGACCTCGTGCACTCTAGCATTGTTGGGTAGACCACGATTCGCGAAGATATAAGCAGTCTTGGTCCCGAACAGCAGGTAAGGATCATTTTCTCCTGAGAGACAAATCTCTTGGGCGTTGTTCGCTGCGGCGAAGGTTAGCACCGCTGCTATCAACCACCCCATCTTTTTCTGAAACAATTTAAAGTCAGAGAAAATTATTCATGTAGAGAAATTCGGTCATAGACGACTCGATACGTTTTAAGTAAAAATTTACTAACACTTATGAGTCTTGGTTACTTAATAAATGAAATTTTATTATTATTAATACCGAGTCTACCGCCTTGTAGCTAGCTTTTTCTAAGTATTAGAAAATAGTAGACGACCTGTGGGTTGTCGGGTATTATCCTTAGTGTTTCGGGTACGATCCCCGGGCAGTACAAACATTTCTGTGCATAAATATGTTATGTCATGAAAATTATTTATTTATTTCATAGGAGGACCAACAGCAACGAAACACAAAAATATACACATATAACAACAGGTAGCCAATTATAGGTCCTCACAAATAAAAATTGTTTAGAAAAGAACACCCGAATGCGTAATAAAATTAAACCATTAAAATACATCAAATGAGCCAACACAAAATCAACACAAGAAATTACTTAAATTTAGGTACTTTCAAAAAAATTATTACACACTAGTATTGAAGAGGTCAAAGTCAAAAATAACATTAAATTATTGAATTTATCTTCAACGCGCCACAGATATTCATTTTGCCTATAGTTAGTACGGACTAGTGGAAGGAAAAGGAGGTTGTGTTTTCTTAAACATCTAATTGACACACTAACTCAACCTAACACGGCTCAGTAAATCAGGACAATCAATTGATCCAGAGGAAAGTTTTAATAAATAGGTAATATCATTAATGGTTCGCCGCAACTTCAAAGGGAGAAGGTGATGTTTTCTACAAAGCTACATACATAGTATTCGTACGATAACACAAGAGCGGGAAAATTTTTTTTCGGATTCTTTCCATTCGTGATATATATATTAAATATCTAGGATTCCATACCTGACTTGCATATTCTTAAATACTACGCACGAATGAACAATAAATGTATGTATTTAAAATAGTATATAAGTATATTAACCATATATATATTTATGGATACTGATATCCAAACTAAAAGTAGGCTTAAAGCTTAAAGGGCTATACGATACGACGCTGTGTGACTGTCGGTAGAAATTTATTAAATGTTTCTTTATTTTACTTATTTGTATTTTGGAAAAAATAAGTAGTTAAAACGGAGGGGCCAACCGATCTCTCCGCAGGTCAGTTTTGTCACTCCTCAACTAACCTTGTTACAAAAAACTAGTACCCAGGTTTTCGGAATCCAATGAATGTTAGGGACAATAATGTGTTATTACTGGACACGGGACAAGATCCGGGAAAAAAATCCGGGATAGTCCCGAATTTCCCGGCCAGCTGGTAATCCTAGTTACCACCCCAGCCTCGTAGTCATGCTGTATAGAAAGATCTAGCGCCTTCCAATTGTTTATTGATTGATTCATTGGTAATGTATAACTTAAGGGTTTTATGCACAAGTAACGAAATACTGTATGTAAAAAATATTGATATCAAAATACTACAAAAATACAGTCAAGGAAAGTCGCGGGCAAAAGTTATACTATATATTGATCCGGACATTAATATCTAGAAGGTACCTATTAGAATGTACTATGAGGAAGGGGACCTATGACTGATGTGCCGGTAACACCCTACGAGTAAGTTTATATATTACGCGTTCACGTTTATAAATAGAATTAAATACTATGTGAAAGGCTTCAATTTTTTTTAAATCACCAATATTTACGACTTAGACTTTAATGACCAAAATGAAATGGCTGGTAAGGTGCGTACTTATATTTAGCTTAAGATTTAAATAAGTTTATTTACAGTTTTGTAAGAGCGTCGGTGGGCTCAGTGTGGGACTGTCGCCTTCCTACCGGAGGGCTGAGGTTCAAATCCCGACACGTACCAATGTATTTTCGAATTTTCGAAAAATATATGTACGTTATCCGACGCTCTTACGGTGAAGGAAAACATCGTGAGGAAACCTTCATGCACGCCTGCGAAGAGTTCGAGGTTGTGTGTAAGTCGTCAATCCGCATTGGGCCCGCGTGGACGACTAAGGCCTAATCACCTTTACGGGTAGGCTCGTGCCCTCGGTGGGGACGTTTAATGAGCTGATGATGATGATTAGTTAATAAATACAAATAGGTGTCGAGCCTAGGTATACCGCATTGTTAATGCATTTTAGGGACTTGGGCACTCCCCTATTGTAGTTCCCGATTATATCTTTGACACCTTACCAGAACTGGGTTAGAGCAGAATAGCTGTAAAGCACGCAATCTTGCCTGGATGCAATACAAACTATGATAATTACCTGTTATCTATGATTGAAAATAATCTATGCAAAGATCCTAAAAGCAATGTGGCCACCTTATTATTAGAAATAAGGCTGATGGAGAAGTTAAAAATGGTTATATCAGGTTAGATAGAGCTTCAATAACCAAAAAATTATATACATCGATATCTGATATGGCCACGTTTTACGAAAACCGGCATGCTACGTAGAAAACTAATGTCTGGCCATGCTGCCACCGCCCGGTCCCAGGGGGTAGAAGTATTGGCTTGACGTCGTACAGGTTGGCATGCATACAGGTTGCACGGTTTAACAGTAAAGGACGCTAAAGATCGCCCAAAGTGGAAGAGAAAGTGTCGAAAAGCAAATACTGGGCTTTCGCAAATCGTCAGTCCATCAGGCCGGATTAGACGCCCAATCTAACGCCACACTTACTAAGACGCAGTCTCCACTCCAGAACTCGCCTGTTCCAACGGCCATAGGTTCTGTGACGTACGTATACTAGGTTAGGGTAAGCCGCCTGTCTGAGGCACTTATGAGCTTATCTTTTGTTATTGATCAGAAAAGCTGTAAAGGCTAGCCAATTAGTTCCCTAACATTAACGTGTCAAACAAATAATTATAGTTTGTTACAAGGAAAAGAAACCTTTGGCATCAGGCTGTCACCTTGGAGGTACTGTTTACTCCGAATATGACACACACTATTTAGGTTTATTTCCCGTTAGTCAATCACAACAAATAACTATGAACTCATGAGCCCAGTAAATTACACACGAGAATTCGAGATACTATTTCTGTTAATTATTACACGGAGTAATGTGTTCTATTTATTGACATGGGGTCATCTTATGGCGTGAGGCATATGTTTAGTATGCTATTACAATATAATGTTTCGTATGTAGCAATTTAGTGGAACAAAAATAAAAATAATAATTGGGATCAATTTTTTTATAAAATATAAAAAAGCAATCAAGCAGATTTCAATATTAGTTCATGTTAAATCTTACAATAAATCGAATAAGATGGTTAGATTACACATTCTTAACTTTGAACGATGTTACGTTAGTATTAACGCAATATTAACGACGAATTAACGGCGTATGTCAACCGTCAACTCATATCGTCGTTGATAGTACAATAAAGCGTAACTAACATTGTATAATACTGCGTATGTGCTGTTGACCAAATTTTACAGGAGAGCGAAAAAACTGATTTTCTACGAAACTAATCAGCCAACTTTTGACTGAACTTTAATATAGAATAATAGTATCCTATTGCAATTGTATACAGTGTCTAGAGTTATTATCTCCAGTAGTTTTGCCAAAAAATCACTAACGCTCTATTGGTTCTATCAGATGTGGTTCTTATATTGTACATACGCGAAATTTAAACTAAAAATTAAAACAAATATTTATATAAAACTAAATATTTATAGAGTACATTTACAAAATTTAACATATTATAACAGCAAATAGCTTCCGAGTAACATTATTTATTAGGAACTTATCACAGTCTTACACTATTCACTTAAGAACAATCTTACAAATTACTGACTATTAAATTGAGATGGAGAATAATTGAACAAATTAGGAACCATTTAATCACAATTTTATCACATGAATAAAAATTAGGTGCCCTAAAATACTAGCGAATAGTCGCCACGTTCAAAATAAGAAAAAAATGAACTGAAATAAAATCAAAAAGTTTACCAAAGTTAAAATAGACTTATATCCTTTTAAATGCCAAATTATCATAAGGACCATGACAATCGCGACGTATAACAATTTTCAATTGCTGTAAGTGATCATACTAAGTTTATTGATTTGGGAATCTGGACGAATACAATAGTGGCTCACTAGCTAACGAAGATGATACGACTAGGTCTCCGAAGTTAGGGGCTTAAATTGTGATCGAAAGAAGTTTTAAAGTCAATTGTATCATAAGGATTGGTAGGTACAATTGTACCTATATACCCGTATGTCTACGACACAGCCATCATCGACTCCACGCCCAGGTCTTGTAGTCGTGTATTTGGGACTGTTTGGCGCTGTAATCGCGGAAAAAAGTAAAGTCTAGCTGTACGACTGTGTGTGGAAAAGGTATGTACTATGTTTATTTAATGTTATAAAACGCTATATTTGTTTTAATTTAAGTATTTCTGTTTAAGGAAAATGTTAACATACCGTTTTCATTACATTATATACATTATTAAAATTGATTTTTAGCGATAAGACCGCCCTGTGTTGTGTTTTAAATGATTAATAATAATGTGCAATAATGATTAATATTATTAATTCTAATTTGTTTTATTATGATAATCGTAATGGATATGAATTGAATGTATAGGCTTGGCGCAAGTTATCTAGAAAATGGTCAATTCTATTATTGGTATCTAGCTGAAAGTGTTTAGTAGAGCATGGATAATGGAATAATCCCTGCATCGCGATCTCGTTGGGATCAGAGAATAGAATCCCACCAAAAACATGTGAATGTTGTCAAGTCGACCACATAAGGTTTGCCTACAATGGTATTCTGTATTATATCGCCATCCGTGCCTTAAAAACGAACAGCCGAAGAGAGTACAGTTTGTACTGTTTTGTTTGGTTAAATGTGTTCGAAATTCGAAATATGTGTATGTGTGCTGTCACTGCATTCGGAACAATTTTTTTGTTTGATTTGTGAGCATATCACGTATCCATACTTTTTTACATCATTATTGCACTATGAAAAATATATAAGATATCAAGTGGATCCAAGCTCCTGAACCTACGCGAGCTCTACCGACCCTTACTTCAACAAATTCTAAATATCAGTAGAATAATCGCCGTTTCTCTACCGTTGTAGAGGTGATGTGAATTTAGCTTCTCATTTGAAGTAAGTAACGAAATAGCCAAGCCATAGGCCATAGGGGTTATGACAAGATTCCCACGGTTAGGTTTAATGAGAGAGCGTTGCCACCCGTTTTCTCCTAAATGTTTTGTTCCCTTAGCTACCTTTTGCGCTCCTGTTTTAGTTAGTTAGGGGTAAGAATTGTATTCTTATCTGCCGTTACTGCATAAACATACAGAGTGAAATCGAGAACATAGCAATTTAAAAAAGAAGCCTACTCGTGGTTCAAAGTAATCCAAATATACAAGCACTACTTTAATGAAGCTTTATTATTATTTTTTACAAAATTAAAGATTAATAAATCTTAGATGAGCATTGAGCCAACATCGCCAAATAGGCGCCTAAGTTTTTTTTCGTTCATAGAACATTAATGACTAAGATCAGCCATTTTTATTTCTTTTTCGTACAGATTTATGTTTGTGCGGAGTTTCTCAAAATATCGAAAAATGTAGTGATGCATATATGCAAGTATTGACAGCTTATTATATATATATTATGACGTAATCTGTTGATAAAGTAATAACTTGTTAATTATAATAAAACACAGAGTAATGTGTAAAATTAATTATGGAGAGGGTAAACGGGTTCCTATTTTATGTAAATAAATCTAAATACCATTGAATATTATCTACCATTTTCACACAGCTGAATAATGTGTACGTAAGTATTAACGTATACAATAAACACAAATACAATACACACGACTATGACATAAAATTTTTAACTATATAGTATAAATTATATTATCTGTACTATTATTTTCATTTATCAATAATTTATTAGCCTTCGCATTGATGAGTCGCCACACAATGCCCAATTTCATCAACAACCCTCAACTTTACTTGGTGGTAGACTCGATACTGAGTCGTCTAGGTAGATACCACCACAATGCCGCATATCGTCCCGTAAAATAAGAGTGCTATGCACTTTTGTGTTTCGGGATGAGTGCACTGTAGCTAGTGAAAGAACCGGGTATAAGAGGTCCAACATCTGTTGTCTCAGGTGACGGGCGCAGTGCGGCATTGCTGGAGAATAATTGTTTGTCTGTTTTTGGTCTCTTTTGATGCGCTCTTCTGTTTTAGGCCTATGTTCAGCAGTGGACTGCGATAGGTTGAATAGATAGATAGTTGTTGGTCTCTTTTAACGCTCTGCCGTGGTCAGGAGTATCACTTACCATCAGGTGAACGTCCTGACCGTCCTGTTCACTTCATAAAAAAAAAACTTTTTAGGGACCCTTAATTGTTTAAGGGGACACTTAACAGGCTTTTAGTCTCACCAACTTTTAGGTACAAAAGGGTAAGAAACTGTTATCATTATCATCCTCAGCTTATGAGGTGTCAGTGCAGGGGCCTTTGGACCGTAGCCCACCAATTAGCCCAATTCGTAATGGTTAATAAATACTTGGAGTACTAAGTTACCACCCCAAGATAGCAACTAGGACCGACGGTTTATCATGTGCTCTTAAGCATGGAGTACATTTTCTTATCAGTCAATCAGTTGATTCAGTCTGTACTGTTCTAACCAAACTGAAAAAAAAATCGCACAAAGAGACTTTCACTATGCGGTCTATCCGTGGGACTTGAACCCACGACACTCGGATCATTTTTGCGATCTACCATAATCATAAATCTGTGACCCAAATGTTCAAATCACTAGACTTTAGGCTATGATGTAAAAAAGTATACATTCGTGATATCCTCACAAAACAATCGAAAAAAGTTCCGAATGCAGTGACAGCACACATACACATATTTCGAATTTCGAACATTCTCCTAAACAAAAGAGTACAAACTGTACTCTCTTCGGCGGTTCGCTTTTGAGGCACGGGTGGTGTATCTACCTTTATATATACAGAATATCATTGACTTTAGGCGCCTAAATATTTACTCCGTAACATTTAAGTAACAGCTACAGCGCTATACACTTACCTTTTTTTAATAGCTTAAATGACTTATTAAAGTTACTAGATTTAGAAATTGTGTGCACACGTTCATATAAATAACAAAATATATTTCGTAAAGTCAATAAGAACAAAATATGTGGGTACGTACATAATTGTTTAGAGGAATGCATTTACAAGTGCATGCAGAGTGATTAAAGTGCGTTTGATTAACAACATCTAAGCAACAATCGCCGGCTGGGGCCCGCCGAGTTCCCATAATCAACAAAAAAAACTTGTTCAACATAGAGTAGCTAACGGAGCATCCACTTAGGAAGATCACGCTATATCGGCATAATTTTGTCTAATAAAATTTATAACTGAAGCTACGCTTTTTATCAAACTAAAATTATATAATCTAATTCGTATAATCGGCAGAGTGCGATTATTTTTTAATTTTCCCGTATGTGATCGAATAGTATCAATGGTTTGCTAAAGCGTATAAATCGTGTAACGTAAGCCGGTTAGGTAAGTTAAAAACAATAACAGAAGAGGCACAAAACTTTCATCACATCACAATTAAAATGCTAAGTTAATAAAATACACTGATAAGTTAATAAATTAACTTTAACACATAATACTGGCCGGAATTTACCTTTACGCGGGATGTTTCGGGATAAAGTTTTTAAGTTTTGTTTATGGCCGTGTTGAATCCGCGGGAAACGCGGCGTCACTCACGCGCGGCCTCCGAGTTACTGAGGTCTGCAAGCGGTTCTACGAAGGTGTCACAATCGTACACAGACATTGAAGTAACCTAAAAATCATGCTTGATAGTGGATGTTGAATGAAATGCTAATAGTTATAGTAACTGTACCTACTACAACGATGCGTTCCAGATACAATGCAGACTACGTTTGATTGTGAATAACATAATACTTTCTGCACATTGTTACTTACTTCAAAAATGAAAGTATCAAATATCTATCTTCTGAAAAAAATGCATATTAAATTAATAGTCTTGAAAGACGAGAACAACTGTGTATTGGTAGAGCTGAGTAAACAACCGTATGAAACAATCAACTAGAATGAAAGGCGCAACAAAAACACAAAAGTAATTATTTTATCTCTGGTAATAATTTATTTGTTACTTACCTACTATACATATTGCTCATCTAGACTAGAACTAAGATGTTACCAAACTATTGAAATATATAAATTAATTATTGTTTTCAAATATATAACAACTACAAAAGTTACATAGGTACTTCTAACGAGCTTAAAGCCCAACGCTTCCCTCAAATTTTCTATATATTGTTTTCTTTAAATCTTACAAACTGAGGAATGCCCCATAGAAATTCCATCCATATCTCTATGGTTTAGGGGGGTTTATAAGAAACTTATAGGTAAAAAAAAAATGGCGTAGCCATATCTGCTCATTCTCCAGACCATCAAAATAATAAAAAAACTCCACATTAAAACATGACAATCATTCGCGAAAGATGGCAAACATGAAAATACATACGCTCTCACTAGAGTTAAAGTTAGAGTGAAGATAAAAATATGGATTATGTACAGTTCAAGGTAAATGTGTATATAAACAGCATCGCTCAAGTTCCCATTGCATGAAAATTAAAGATGGAATGCACTTCTAGCTATGACTCAACGACTCATATGTTCTAAACTAAACAGAAATATCAGGAACAGAAGCGTAGGTGTGTAGGTGAGCTTTTATGACACATTATACCAAGGGCCCGTAGAACTTAATTAAGATAAGTCTTGGTCTTTACTTTAAAAAGTTTAATCTTAGTAAACAAATGTACTCGAATGACATTACAAGGCCAGTGGATAAAAACAACGTCTCGACTTATCGTGTGTAACATTTGCAACACTTTTTTAACATGCCCTTGTAACAGAAAAAGTTTTTTAATTAAAAGGTGTAAAATTCTCAATAAAATCAAAGAACGAAAAAAAGGAATTTTAGAAAAAAATATAAAGAATATATTACAACTTATCTAATTTATAAATACTATCATAGCTTAATTTTTTTTATAAATATATTGTACATTAATTGCTATCTATAATATATATCAATTTTTAAAAATATATTGTAATTATTTGATGCTATGAATACGCGTGGTTCTAAAAATATACAAGTACCTACATTACACGAAGGGTACCGGGTTCGATCTCTGTGCAGTTCATTATATTTTATGTTGTTTAAAAAGAAAATATTTCCTTATTCAGGCACCAATTTCGCGTATCAGAAGATCTACTGTGTACCTACCGACTTCCAGTTCAGTTTTAGCTTATCTTGACAAGTTGACACCACGTGGATGTGTAATCTAAAGCTTGGGGAAGAAAGTAGGGCACACCATAACCCGCAAGCTTTATAGCGTCTCTGCATTATGTCATCATAGTCAAACAATGGCATTGTCTTTTGTAATTACAGTGTGTTGGCGAAGTTCGTAGGTACTTAGGGTACGACGAGCTTCGAGTGAAGGAAGAACTAAGTGTAAGTATAAAAGTCAAACTCATAATCCATTTTTATATAATTATCTTATTTTAGTAGATCATTTCGTTAAAGAAAAAATACAATAAAAAGCACTGAAAATGAAAAGCAGGTAGCAACACTGGTCGCATCAAATTAACAAAAAAACTTAAACTAACTTATTCAAAGCTAAAACATGAACATGGGATGCATACAAATAAGGTCCCCACTCAGTGTATGTAGCATGATTAAGATTTTCAATGCTCTCTAATCGCTTTCTTAAGAAATTAAAAATCACACGGAATAAATCATTAAGATATCATTTTTTTCTATTGTTCTTTATTTATTTTATTAGATACTTATATGGGGAAGCCCTCGATTTACAATTGATTTATTTGTGGCTTTCATATTTTTTAAATGCGCGCGATAAACTGTTACACACTCTGAACTTGTAAATATTATCCGGATGTACGTTATCGCGGGGCAAATAAATAAAAAATATAATTATCATTAGTCAGGAGTTTTCCCCGGTAACCAATAGAGGTCGAGCTGATATACCTAAGGTCTAACTTATTACATTGTATCTATTCAATTCTCATTTCAAATACCTCGTTTGATTAAACATTGACACAAGAAACTCTAACCTATAGCAGGAAAACATTAACTTCCAAGTGCGGAGTAATAAATTAATTGATAGAATTGTATTTGTTTAAATGAAAATAATATATTGTTATACAATTAATTAAAAACCATTGATTCTATAAATTTAATGTGGATCGATACTTGCTTATGAAGGGTACTATGCTTCTAAACATTGCAACGAATAGTGGCCGTTTTGGATATGGGAAATTAAAATTAGTAAGTATACAGAGACACTAACTAGCCCCAAATGAAGCAGAGCTTGTATTCTGGTAGTATGGTTTGGTTTTTTACCAATAATATCCGCTGACACTCACACAGCGCTATCTAGCCCCAAAGTCCCAAACATAGAATAAGCCTGTAAGATACGTATAAACAAACCTATTTTTTTTGTAAATACATACATATTATAAATCATAAAAACATCTACACCAATGCAAACAGACAATATGTTCATGCACAAAATTGATTGTACTATCTTCAATCCAGAACCCTTGGTGACCTTGGTGAGGTATAGTAACCGACGCGACGTCTCAACCATTACATCAAATGGGTCGTAAAAACAGACATGTTTATTCATACAAATATTTCTACTACCGGGAGATCGAATCCGGAACCTTTGGTGTAACAGTCGACACAATGATTACACGATATGGGTCGTCGAAAAAAGTACAGGTGCAGTAGATAAATGCAGTCTTCGCATCAAAATATATTAATAACAAAATAACATGTCTATGTTTGGCTTGCGCTGTCTATTGCATAAGCGTATCCGACTTATCCGACGGACGACCAGTTTTATATGTAAGGACGCGCGGTCGATGACCACGGTTGTGTACAATTTCCGCAGAGGGACTCAACTATTGGTCTATTGGACTATGTATTTTGGAACAGACGTGTGGAGTTAAATTCTAGTTTAAAAAAAAGGTATATCTACTTCATTATACATGCCTACATATATACGGTATACTTACATTCACACAGAGCCATCTAGCCCAATATTAAGCGAAGAGCTTGTAGTTAGGGTACTTAATAACTGATAAACATACTTCTATAAATTTTTGTTAATATATACATATTATAAATAGAAACACCCAGACCATTATAAACATAAATGTTCATGCAAACAAATGTTTGTACTGCCCGGGTATCAAACCGGGAACCCTTGGTGAAGAAACCGACGTCTCGACCATTACACCACATGGGTCGGAAGGTTTTTTGCGTCTAGGTGTGCGACAGGGGGATGACTTGTGAAAGGTTGCTGGTGAAGACTAAATGAGAAAAGTGGAGGACCAGGGTATCCAGGCGCAGAATGGCTCTATTGTATTTTTATTATACAACAGTTTTGATTTGTTTTTGAGAGCGTCGGTGGCTCAATGGTATGGACTGTCGCCTTCCTACCGGGAGGGCTGAGGTTCAAATTCCGACACGTACCAATGTGTTTTCGTATTTTCGAAAATATATGTACGTTATCCGACGCTCTTACGGTGAAGGAAAACATCGTGAGGAAATCTTCTTCATGCACACCTGCGAAAAAGATTCGAAGGTTGTGTGTGAAGTCGTCCAATCCGCACTTGGCCCGCGTGGACGACAAAGGCCTAATCACTCTATACGGGTAGGCTCGTGCCCCTCGGTGGGGACGTTTAATGAGCTGATGATGATGATACAACAGTTTTATTTGAAACTTGATGGGTGACTACAAAATCCTCTCCGGGTGCTATCCATGCTAGCTAGCTTCGCCACTGTTAAGACGACATCTGGTAGTGCTGCCTGAACTTCAGTCACGTCAGAGTCGTCTTAAAGCATTATCATCATCATCATCATCAGCTCACTAAAACGTCCCCACCGAGGGGCACGATACCCGTAAAGGGTGTATAGACTTCACGCACAACCATTGAATCTCTTTGCAGGCTTGCGCAGGTTTTACTACGATGTTTTTCGACGACATAATTTCGTACGCGGAATTTGCACCTGCGCCCTCCCTGTAGGCAAAACTATTGAGCCACCGACGTTCGACGAAAGCATTATTAATAATAGATTTCCCATTGTGTCGAGGTTCCTGGCTATAATAGCGTTAAACCGATGGCAATGAAATAGGTTACGTGATATAGATTGCCACGTCCCTACCTTACATTTTAATGACTCTCATCGCCTTGCCAACACCACGTACAATTTACATTGATGATCTAACGTGACGATATTTACACTGTGCTAACTGTTCTTTGTTTAGTATTTGTTATTAGTAGGCAATGTTAGCATTTTTAAGGTACTTCATTGTAATTCCTATCAAGGTAGCGAACGCGTGGCATCACGTACGGTAAGTTTGAAGCACTTTATGAACTAGTGACGTAACTTGTTTATATAAGTGCCTATTAACATTCCTCACACAGTAAATTCAATAAAATATTAAAAAATAACAAATGAGTAACGAGGTTGTATAAACAATAATTGGTTGGACTACTTAGGCATCGATTGAGTCACTTAAATTAAGCATTAAGCGCCGATTTTCGCCTGAAGGTAAGGTTAATAGTTATGTTGGTGACTGGTAAGCGACTCTAATTATAGTACTGATGAGTTTTATCGTAAAAATGTATTAAAATGCCTTGTCAGCCATTGTGTCACTTCAAAAATGTGTCCATTGAAGACTGTCATACATGTTAAAGGCCCCATATTGATCAAGCAACCTGTAACTTAACACGTTGTTCCACACAGCAAGTTTAAGAATGAGCTACTAGATACTCAATAATTGTAATGGGGATGTTAACGACTACCGTCTTAAGTAAGATCGTTGATGATTGCAACTTAAGCCACTTATTATGCAATTAGGCACTCTAGATAGTATTTTGTGAATAGCCTTTCGACGACCGACCATATGAATTAGTTGCTTGGGTTATTTGAAGTTTAATACTTTAGAATAGTATTTTTAAATTTATTATTGTCTCTACAATTTTAGTGTTTGGAATATGTTAATCTGTGGATATAAGGGTATCATCATCGTCAGCTCATTATACTTGTCCACACCGAGGGTCATGAGCCTACCCGTATAGGGTGTATAGGCCTTAGTCATCCACGCGTGCCCAGTGCGGAGTGGCCGACTTTACTCACTACCTTTTAATTTCTTTGTAGGCGTGCGCAGGTTTCTTTACGTTTTCTTCGCCGTAAGAGCTTAGGATAAACGTAAATATAATTTCGGAAATTCGAAAACACGTTAGTACGTGGCGGGATTTGAACCTGCACCCTCCGGATGGGATGGCAACAGTCCACACTAATGCGCAACCGACGCTCACAAACAAATTGGGTTTACTTTCTAAGAATCAACGCGGTCAGAAACATATATATTTTTATAAGTAATGCAACTATTTTCATATATTCTATATGCACACTACTGCACGCGCTGCATCGGGTGACCTCAATTTTCGTATGCGGTGACCCGACACACGTAGCATTGCGATTCTTGAAACAGTAGAGAAATATTAGTAGGAACATGTTGGTCGTGATACATACGTGTAAAATTATTAAAAAATAGAGATTGGTAACGCATATATTCGTAAATATTTCATCACTTTTTATATTAAACATTATCCTATTATCAGCAACAATGATTCTTCTGTTAAAAGTTGGAATCTTTTATCTTCCATTCCCACAGTGGCTCATATTATTAGCTGTTCAACGTGTGGTTAGCCAACATACGCTTGCTGGTACATGGTCTTCATTCGACAACCTTTTGATCATATCGGCTTGATTGACGTAAATACATAGGTAGTCCACAAACAGACATTCTTCAGACTATGTGCCCTGCCAATCACCACTTTAAATAGGTTACATGGGTGAAAACAGTGGAGGCCTTAGGGGTTGGCGAACTGTGAAATCGCCCAGGCCTCGCTCTTGGGGGGACCTAATATAAGAGACCACGTTTTAGCATCATAAGTCATCATCATCACTGACAGTTATGACACTGGAAAACTTTTGTATATACAAATTTATATATATTTTTTTAATTTCTAATAAATAAATATAAAACGATCTTTATTTTCCCCGAATGCTTCCCAGTCGAGTTACATTCGTCGCGGACCACTCTTGAAATTGATCTTTCGAAATTCGGCTCTAAGAAAAAGATATACCGGGTTGTGAAAGGACGAATATTCGAATCCCGTCCGATGATAGTAGCTAATTGCATAGCACTCTGTAGAGTAGATACATTTCAGACTTTAAATTAAGTTACCTGGCAATTTTTATCTTTACTATTATCAAATATTAGCAAAATTTTTGACGATACGCGGCACGTTAAATTATAAATCAATGGTACTAGAAAAATCTAATACTTATGAGTCCTCTGTGTTGTTTTAAAAAAAATAATGTTGTTATTTAAGTTTTTCGATCGATGCTGCAATTATTCCCTGTCCAGAGAGCTAACTCATCTCAGGCACGGATGCAAGCTGCCCGTCCGTGTTGAACGTTGCAATTTGTGCAATATTGGAAAAATAATCCACGTTCAATATTAATCAACTCGAATTTTATGAGTACCTAGTTGTGGTGCAAAACTTTTGATTCGAATTTTTATTATTATTCTACGTAATATTATTTAAGTAAAACAAAATTATCCTTTAGTTACGTCATTCGATTTAAATGAATATCTTAGGAGATATCGCAGTGTTATCAAAGCAGCAGGTTAAAGTTACCGTTAGGTCAAAGTAACGATTTATTATTCCACGAGGATGAAGTCGCGCCCAAGAGCTAGTAAAAGACTAGCTAGGTACTTATTTTATCTAAATGTATATTGGTCGGAAATTACAACGTAAGCTTTTACCTACGCTACTACTTATCTATATAGTCATGCAAGTACATTGATAGTATAATGTACGAAATTATGTTTATTGCTAGTGACGTCGCAATTTATTACTTTCCGTGTCGTCTAACTATTTGAAATCCCCGCAAGAAAATTTAGCGCAAAAATAAAGACAACGTATATAACAAAAATCCACAGTATTTTTGCAAAGTTCTATTGGTTATGGTTTTTGTTTTGCCCCTAGATTAAGCATGTACTAGATGTAGTCATAAGACGTTGCCGCTCTTATATCATTGTAATGCAATACACGTCATGTATCTTTGTCTATCACACGAATCCTAGTTACGAGTAGAAGAGACGGTTGATAGACGTTTGACAACTCTGACGTCGTGTCATTTTGTGGCCTCCAAAGAGGCCAAAACATTACGAGCTGTCGTGCAAATTTTTCACAAAGTGTCATAATTTTAATAAATATTTTGAAAAGAAATAAGTAAACGTAGAAAAATGTCGTGTTCTGCGGTAAATTGTTCTTCAAGAACCACCAAAGGAGGAGTAAAAGACCCGGAATTATCATTTCATAAGTAAATATTTGACGACATTTTCATTCATATTACGTAGTTGTAATGAGACTTATGGATAAAAAACATGTAGTAGTAGACTTTAAATAATGTTAGACATACATTAGCTTGTATTAATTGTAGAAATTACGTCTAAAACAATTAATATTATGCATGAAAATTTAAGGATGTTACATAGTGATGTACTCAACATAGAATTTAATTCCATCGATAGTATTTCTTTAACAGTTTCTTTTATACAATTATTGAATTTTTAGGTTCCCGAAATGTCCACAAATCAGAGAAGAATGGGTTAAAAGTGTAAGGCGTGAAAACTGGGAGCCTACGAAGAACTCCAGGCTTTGCTCAAAACATTTTGAGCAATCCTGTTTCATCGTAGGCTTATCAATAAAAAACTGAAATCCGATGCAGTACCAACCATTTTTGAAGGATATCCTGGATATTATCAACCTGTTAGTTATTTTACTATTTAGACCCTTTTATGCGAGTCTTTTCTGTATAACTGGTTAGAGAAAGTAAGTTTTTTGTTTTCTTTAGATAGAAATAAATCTGTTTCTATACTATATATTTTAAAGTTTAAATTGGAATAGCATGACAATAAAAAGCGTACCGATAATGAAGTATGTTGTTTAAAGGCATACAAATAAAGTTCCTTTACAACAAACTACTGAGTGACAGATCTATCCGATCTGTCAGATTTTGTTCCACAAATCGTCGTGGGACTTCTTTCGTGAAACAGACTTTATGTAGAAACTTACACAATCACAAAGAGAATGGCGATTCGCGTAGTTCAAATATTAGAGAAAAAGTCAAACTTGTTAATATTATAAAAGATATTTTATTAATTTCACATAGTTGGAAATCATGTTTTTGAGGAAATGCTGACTCACTGTAGATATCTGATTAAGGACAAAAACAATTGCAAATTGATAATGGCCATTGAATAACTACTTACTGAGTTTCTTGCCAGAGTCTTCTTAATATAATCAAATCTTTGAACCGGTGTGGTAGATTCAAAATACTTTTTAATTGCTTTTTAGGGTTCCGTAGTCAAACAGCAAAAAACAGAACCCTTATAGATTCGTCATGTCTGTATGTTTATCCAACTTTTCTCAGAAAATTTAAAAACTATAAAAATATTGTTATAATTTTGCAAGAACATATTTGTGTTCTGTAATCCACATGAAAAAAAAATGTTTTTAGGTCGCATATTTTAAACTGAAACTTTTTTTTCATGATACCCACTATTGTGGGTTATCAATGTAGGTATGTATGGGTCTTTAAAAATGATAATGAGGCTTTCAGTATATATTTTTTAAATAAAATAATTTTTAAGTTTGAGTTTGTGAGTGTTATTTAAAATTTGTTATTTTACCGTAAAAATAAAATATAGTCTATTTAATACCTACCAATAATATTTTGTTTTATTTGTTCCAACATCATCTAATTTTTAACCCAGGAAGACCAAACTTCAAAATATTTGCGTATAAAATTTATTATGGTAACGCTTTATTTTTAATTTTTGTTGTAGATAAAATTAACAGCGTTGCTGTATCTGACTCCATGTTATTTTTAACACAATTTATAATCATCTAATTCTGCAGGTGCGACGACGACGCCCGGCTTAATTCTAGCAATATGTTCGATACCAAGGTCACATCCCTAGTGACGCACACTAATACAAATCTGTAACTGCACACTAACAAAAATTAGACACCGCCTTTCAATATACAGTCTGTCTACCTCATAATATGCTATGGTTTGCCCTTGGCAAAACCGGAAAAATTAAAGTGTTTAAGAAACGTTTCTTTAAAATGGAATAAACTATGGAACATAATCGTATATCGTATTGCTGTTTTTTTATTAAATCTACTTTTAAATTACGTGTTTCTAGATACAAATATTGAGTCAACAAAACGCGTATTGCGTCAAAGTGAAAGTTGAGGAATGACGACTTGACTCTATGGTTAGTCCACTAATGGCGTGTCTTCCGGTAACACACGTTATAACGTCAAAATGGCTAAGAAAAAAGGCGATGAAAAAGTAAACCCAACCCTCATAGTGATAACGAGGAGCAGAATTATGACGAGGAGCCCGATTTTGACGATCCGGAAGGCTTCGTCGATGACATTCCTGACGAAGGTAGGCTAAAATAACGCTAAAGATTGGGCCGGCCATATGCGTCACCCACGCATTTTCAAGCCTTTATTTAGTCCTGGGAATGATTTTTATCACTTAATAAACCTTAGTTTATAAGATGAAGCTATTTCTTGCTTGTTTGTTGTGATTTTTAAGTTTGTGATTTGATCGTAAGGGGTTATAAAATATAACCTAACTTTGACGTTGCAGAATTGTTAGCCGACCTCCTAGAGCAGAAGCCTAAAGAATCTGATAGTTACGAGAACGTTGTCGTGGTTGATGGGTGCCCGCAGGTTGGGCCTGAGCGACTTGAAAAGCTGCAGAGTGTCATAAACAAGATCTTTAGCAAATTTGGCAAGATCGTTAACGAGTATTATCCAACCAACGAAAGTGGAGTCACAACAGGATTCATTTTCCTGGAATACAGCAACCCACAGAACGCTGCTGAGGCTGTAAAGGCTACCAATAATTGTAAATTAGATAAACAGCATACGTTTTTAGTGAATCTGTTTTCAGATTTCAACAAGTAAGTTTCTTTTCCTTTACTGACGTTTTAATATGTATTTTTTTATTAACATTAATTTGTTGGCATGGTATTGCATTAAAAATCCATAAGCAATTATATGTATATTGATTAAACATTAGTAAATTTTATTTTTAAGAGCTGCCACATAGGCAAAATTACAAAGTATGTACATATCTGTATATACAATTATAAATTGATTGATGTGGAGTAAGTATTGATAACCAACTACTATTTTGAGCTCAATCAACTGTTTTTTTGACAAACACATTAACAATAGAAATCATAGAACTGTAGTGAGTAAACCAAACAAAACATATACTTGGTAAATAAAATTTTTCATTGTTTGTAGATAGGCAAAAATGCTGTTAGATGTTATTTAAAAAAGCTGTTTTTATTTTAGTAAATTATATTTAATGTGAAATGTCAATCAATAGTTCTACTAAAGGTTATGTAAATTTATCACTACCTTAATAGATTTCCATACAAAAATATCTTAATATTATCAATAAACTTTTTAGGTATGCAGAAATTCCTGCAGAATGGGAGCCACCAGCACCACAGCCGTTCAAGGTCCAATCAGACCTTCAGTGGTACCTCATGGACCCTGATGCATATGACCAATTCTGGTTGGCATTGGAACAGGAGTTGCTTTGCAAGTGTGGCAGAATGCTCTGCCTGAGCCAGTGTTGTTGCAAGAGCGGCCGGGTAAGAATAATTAGTTACTTGCAAAATTATTGTTGAAGTAAAATTTTGTATGTTATAGCTTAAATGTCCTGCACAGTGGCTTAGTATTTATAATTGAAATACATCAATGAAATGAATTCAATACATTAATGAATGTCAATTATAAAAAAAGTTGATTAAAAAAAAATATTTTCAAATTAATTGAAATAACCTTACAAAAGGGAAACCGTTTATAAGGATATCACTATGGGAACCTCAAATCTATTTTTCCCAGTATAGCCTTGACATTGTATATTTGTAAGATTGCAACTTTCAATATAAGTTTTTAACTGCACTCTTCTTTGCAATCACTGGTAAATGAAAACTTTTTTCTTATAACATTATATTTATAGTGAATATGCTAACAACTATCAGCTCACACAGCACAGAACTGTTCAATAATTTGTGCCTAACTTATAAAATAAATAAATTATTATCATTTAATAATGGTATCTGAAATGATTTATCACTGGAAACAACGAGGTGACTTAAGAGAAAGATTTAAAAATAGAAGTGTTACACTGGTTTTTATTTTTTAATTTATTGTTCTAGAACTGGACGGAAACTTATGCAGTATGGTCACCATTGGGCACCTACCTTGCCACGTTCCATTGGCGAGGTGTGGCATTGTGGGCGGGTCCAAAGTTCTCTCAATTCCAAAAGTTCTTCCATCCGGAAGCTAGGTTCATCTCATTCTCACCGTGTGAGAATTACATTGTTACATTTTCACCAACTGGCGATAGAGGGGAGGATAAGAAGTTAATCATCTGGGATATTAGGTGAGTGTTTGATTAAGTCAAGTCAAACTATTATGATTATTTTGAACATCCATAGACAAGTATGCAAGATTTTATTATTCTTGTCTCCTTAAACAAAAGAAACATCAATACCTGAGATCTGTTTTCTTGTATCAAACCAATAAAATTTAGATGAAATAAAGTTAAATATTCATACTCTATTTATCTACAGGAACTTCAAAAACTAATATTTAAATGACTTGGAAAAATTGTGATTTTCTTAGTTATTCTTATATAAAATAGTTTTCATGTCACTACAGACACATTTGTCTCTTTGGCAGGTCATGTTTAGGTGATGGTGGCTAGGTTCCCAAAAGATGTGTGAAAGGGATCCCCCTTTTAATACTTTTTAAATTTTACACAACTAACAACTTTTTTGGCTTATAAGTGATCAAATAGGGTGTCTACCCCTGCAATTATAATTAACTGTATTAAGGTGTAAAAATAAATGTTAAATCTAATACATAGTAGAAACCAATTTTACAGGCCACAATCACAAATAATTTACCAAAAATGTTGACACATTATTCTAAAGATGAAATTAATTTGACTGTAAATTAACCTTTAAGTCCCAAAAGAGAGATAAAGACAGTGAAACCTGAGGTTCTCTAGTAGGTATAGTAGATTACTCGCAAATTATTTTATGTCCAAACTAATATTACCAACAGAACTGGTCAAGAGAAACGTAGTTTCCCGCCACCGACGAGTACGTGACATGGCCGATTTTCCGTTGGAGCAAAGATGACAGGTTCTTCGCGCGCCTCGGTACCGATGTCCTGTCCGTCTACGAAACGCCCGGCTTTGGCTTGCTCGACAAGAAGTCCATCAAGATACCAGGCATTCGGTGAGGCATTATGGTGACATAATATTAAAATTGTAATGGTGGCATGTATTTGTAATGAGTGCTATAAGCTGTAGTCCTTAATGTTAACTTAAGTCCTTAAATTAATTTAACAGTCTAGATTCCATACAGGATAGAAAATCAATTCTAGATATTGTAATTTTAATTAGTAACTGTTCTTGTCTACTAACCTTCAATTTTGGTTTCTCTTACACAAAAATTTTTGTTTATTTTTAAATGGATTAAAATGTGAGTTTCTTGCTAAGCTATCTATTACAATAATGCATACAGGAGTTACTATTAAATAGAAAAGCAATGTGTCAGATATTGAGATTTTGATTTAACTGTAAAGAAACATGAATTGTATTTTGCTAATTGTTTTTCCTTTTCATGTTACAGTGACTTCAGCTGGTCGCCGACAGATAACACTTTAGCGTACTGGGTCGCCGAGGACAAGGATGTGCCAGCTCGTGTCACATTGTTGGAACTGCCGAACCGTACCGAGATCCGCTCCAAGAATCTGTTCTCTGTCGCCGACTGCAAGATCCACTGGCAGAAGAGCGGCGACTATCTCTGTGTGAAAGTAGACCGTTACTCCAAAGTGCGGAAAGACAAGAACGAAATCAAATACTCTGGAATGTACTACAACTTTGAAATATTCCATATGAGAGAAAAGGAGATTCCGGTTGATTCGGTCGAAATCAAGGAGCCTATTCAGGCGTTTGCTTGGGAGCCGGTGGGGTCGAAATTCTCGATTATTCACGGTGATCCAGCGAATATCTGTATAAGTTTCTATCAAGTGAATACGGGCCAGGCGCCCACAATTTTGAAAAAGTTTGAAAGGAAACCGTTCAACCATTTGTTCTGGTCGCCGTCGGGTCAGTTCATTGTTCTGGCGCACTTGGGGCTGACCGGCGGTGCATTGGAGTTCTTGGACACTAATGACTTCACAATCATGAATGTAGCAAACCACTATCAGGTATGTTAAACAAGTTAAGTGACTTTTTCTCATTAGAATCTCTTCTCAAATCAAATCAAAGCCAATCAAATGCAAGTAGCATTGTGATTGGCTTTGATTTGATTTGAGAAGTCATTTTAGAAGGGCGGTGGAAGCGCCACAGCGGAAATCCTTGTATTTTGTTTACGATCATGAAATTTTTCATTAGGAAATAATTCTATTTTTTGCCTATCATTAAAATTCTCTTCATCATGCGTAGACCGACGCCATTTGTGGTCAACGTCAGCCTCAACAGATGGATGATATGCAACTATATTTGTCGTAAGAGCGTCGGTGGCTTATTAATGTGGACTGTTTGTTGCCTTCCGATCTGGAGTGTACAGGTTCAAATCCGTACATACCAATTTTCGAAATTTATGTACGTTTATACGACGCTCTTACGGTGAAGGAAAACATCGTAAGGAAACCTGCGCACGTCTGCGTAGATAATCAAAGGTTGTGAGTGGAGTCCGCCAATCCGCACTGGGCCCGCGTGGACGACTTAGGCCTTACCCTTTACGGGTAGGCTCGTGCCCCTCGGTGGGGACGTATAATGAGCTGATGATGATGATATTTGTCGTAGATGTCTGGCATCGAGTGGGATCCGACCGGTCGCTTTGTGGTGACTGGAGTCTCCTCGCTCAAGTGCAAGATGGACTGCGGCTACTACATTTGGTCCTTCCAGGGCAAGATCATTAGGAGGTGGGTACTACTTTTTTATTCTTTAATTATTGTAATTATTATTTCTTTAATTATTGTCTGCTTAAATTGTATATGTTTTCTATCTCATGGTTTTGGGTGTATTAACTATTAGCTGTGCCTCGCGGTATTACCCGCTGTATTAGAAATTTTCCCGCAATAACATGTAGTCTTTGTGCTGTATTTCATACCAAATATTATTGAACATCGCTTCGTTAAGTCACGTTTATGAACATTACTTTTTTTTTAAATAAAGTAGCCTCAGTTTTTCCTTACTACGTGACTTTTATTGGCAGGTATCGCCAATAAAAGTCCCGTCTAAATTAGTCTAGCCATTGCTGAGATTACCCAGAACAAACAAAACACTGAAGTTGTCTTTGGCTGTAAAAAGGTTCCATTTATAAGTAAATACATCTCAGGCTCCGAAATGTTATTTATTATTGCCCAATCACCTAGTATAACAAACTTAATTAAAACTGCATAAAATTCCAGAGTTATGAAAGAAGGCTTCGCCCAGTTCCACTGGCGGCCGCGGCCACCCACTCTCCTCACGGAGAAGCAGCAGAAGGATATTAAGAAGAACCTCAAAAAGTACTACTCGCAATTCGAGTCCAAGGATCGTATGCGCAGCAGTAAGGCTAGCAAGGTATGTGCCACACTTATTACACTAATCTTAGATAAACAATTAACTAACTAGGTGCACGATCTCATTTCTCTTTCACAATCTCACTTTAAAAGTGTCTGCGACAAAATGATGTTCATCGTCAGTTGAGCAAAATTTTCATTTCTTCATGTCGCTCGCTACTATGTCAGTGACATTGTAGTATGCTCGTGCTATTGATGTTGTACCATTTTAATGTCACTAAGGTATTTTGACCTTAATGAATAATTATGTAATAGTGCCAGTGTTTTGGGAACCCTGCCTCGGTCAGACGTACTTTTCGATTTTGTTAAATAATATATTATATTTCATTTAGTATTTACATTTTCAATAATTGTTAATTTTGTTACTAAGATTTTTATATTAAAACATTAAATGTTAAATAAAGGTAAATTATTTATTATGTCATAAATATAACATGTGTCAATGTATGTGTTATGTGGCTCGGTAATTTTTTGGTTGATATTTCTTCGTGATTGTGCATCTAGTTAGTTTATTGTGGATGTAAGACTTATACTAAAACATTGTATCTATAACAGCAATGAAATTAAGTTTTATGAGTCAACGGGACGGTCAATTCGCTCACCTGGTGTTATGTTATGCACCAGAACATGACAAATGCATTGTGGAAGGAAATAAAAAATAGTCGATAGGCATTTTTTCCATCAATCAACAGTGCCCTGTGTCCTACACTCGAGATGACAGATATTAGGTCTTTACCTGGTAATTTTACTAACTACAGTGCCCACATCCCGAAACACGGTAGTACCAAACACTCTTAGTTCATGGGATTATATCTGTCACTGTGGTGATACCTACCTAGATGAATTAGTACCGAGTCTACCACCTAGTAAAAGTGGTAAGCTTAATACTGAGCTGTTTACGTAGGTATCAAGGCAGGTTAGCAAGTTATGCGTCACATACACTTATTGCTCTTATATGAGAAAAGTGATAACCAACCAAGTTGACCAACATCGTTAGTTAAATACAAATGTTATGCACCTCCCATACTTATATGGCTTAAGAGAAACATTAAGCTGTAAGTATTACATAATGTTTGAGACAATCAGCCTTTCTTGTAATAATTAATTGGATACAAATTTAAAATGTCTTCTGTTTGTACAGTTGTCACATTTTTGTGTTTTCTTTTGGCAGCTATTATGTAACGAATATGAAAAACTTTTCATAAGTAGACAAAATAATATGTTTCTTTTATCAAGCTATATGTTTTAAATCTAAAGAGGAATAATTTTCTTTATTATCTTTGCTCGCACGTTTTGTACTTGGATACATAATAAAAAGTTTGAACCATGTAAATATTGAAACGAAAATCGCTATGTCATTGAATGTTAGTTATAAGGGGATCCCAGCAGACATCTTTCGGAATCAATGCCGGTCTTAATTGCACATGGTACAGTCGACATTAAATATAATATTATAGAAGGCAGGGTGACTAAATGCAGAAGAAAGTAGAACTAGCAAAATATTTGTTCACTTACCTCTCACAAGTGGCGTGCACAGAGATTTTGAGTAGGGTATGCAAAGTGAGTGAGACTAAAGGTAAAAACAATAAATAATTTGCATTTTTGTCAAATTAAGTGCTGTTGTTGACAGCAGATCTCGCCTATGGTTGCAAATTTATATAGGTAAACGAGCGAATAAGTGGGAATCTTTTAATACTAGCTTTTGCCCGCGGCTTCGCTCTATAATATATATATATATTTATTACCTTAAAAACTGCGAAAAATCGGATATGATACTTCCTCCCCTAATTCGTCGTCGTCCTACAAAAATTGCGGAATGTTCCATACAAACTTCCAACCCCCATTTAAGAGAAGTGGCGGGGGAAAACGAGATAAAAAGTAGCCTCAAACCTATTCTGGGTTACCTTCTATCAACATACCAAGTTTCAATAAAATCCGTTCAGCCGTTTAGGCGTGAAAGCGTAACAGACAGACAGAGATACTTTCACATTTATAATATTAGTATGGATGTTGGGGATTTTCCTGTTTGTCTGGGCGCACAGGGTATGCACTGCTTATTTGCGTATATGGAGTGCACGCCACTGCCTCTCACTATATATTTGACGGTAACTGTACATCCTGTACAAGTTCAAAACCCTTTGGTCTTTACTCAGTAATAGACTATATTAATAGTTGATTATTACTTAATTTCATGTTTCTATTTTAGGAATTGGTGGCGAAACGTACGGAGCAGATGAAGAAATACTTGGAGTACCGTGAGGCGAAGGTGCAAGAGTGGAACGAACAGAAGCCGCGTCGTATCGAGCTCAGGGACTGTAAGTATTATAACATTTATTGCATAACATTTAATGCCATCTATTTTATATTAAACCAAGACTTTTCTTCTTGGCAAGTGCAGATGGCTCTCAGCCTTAAAAAATACACAAGTCTAAGGGCCAAACAAAACATTGTACACTAGTATGTACCCACACCTTTGACTAGTTTAGTGAACTAGTGTAGTGTACCACTAGTTTGTCTGTCCTGAATTAGTGGTAAACTAGTTCACTAAACTTATATAGAGATGAGAGCCTTAAGAACTGTTTTGAAAGTAAAACTTTGTATGAATGTTGTAGAGTGCAATTTAGGCAACTCCGAATTGGGAGTGTGCACTGAAACGAGACGCAAACATTTCTATTTGTGAATGTATTATTGTAGTATGCATATAAAAAATTGCGGTTTTCACACTGATGATCTCATACAATCTGGTAGTTTCCACCATCCGCAATAAAATACCAAACCTTATTTTTTATAAAACCTTAATTTATATGTCGTTTCATGGATCACTTTTGTTTATTTGCAATATTGTATTTTTAAATACACTGAAACCAATAAATATATGGTCAATTTGATGATAGTGAACAATGACGTCACATATCACTAATCTCCTTATATAAATAATAAACTAATTAGATGCACAATTACCAAGAAATATCAACCAAAAAATGTCTGAGAAGCATGACACATACTTTGACTTATTGTTATATTAATGACATAAAATTATTTATTAAAATTTTAACCCTAAAGCGTCATCAATAGGCTTTGACATGTAGCGAGCGACGTGATTATGAATGAAAATTTTGCCCAACTGACGCGATGGGTGAAATTTCGTCGCGGACACGTTTTCAGTGTCTTTGTTATCTCATACAAAATATTCCAAAACATTCCTATTTTGAAAGTCTATAAAAAGTACGTCAACTAATAGTGGTGTCATCTACTGGATTATATAGGACACACATTTATTTCCACATTATTTAACTAATCATAAATGTTGTTACAGACGTTGATACGGACGGTCTTGATACGGACCAAGTGAATACAGTGGAGGAGGTTGTTGAATTTTTCGTGAAAGAGGAACAAACGGTGATCGAGTAGTCGCCATAGGGCTCCACGTCTCCGGTCGGCCATCGCCGCCGCCCGGACCCCCACACACCCAACAGTTTTAATAAACCGACATCAATTATAAGCAAGTTTTGTTTTGTACTCACATCCTGATATAGTCACAAACATAAACGAATTCCATTATGACAAGTGTTAAAGTTCGGTTAATAAATTATACAATAGGTAATGTTTATAGAAATCATATTAAATTGATATGTTTCAAACGTGTTGTGACTTTTAATACCTGTTTTAGTTATTTATTTTTATCTTTTATATATGTATTGGTCGCAGGATTGTTAATGTGATGGTATGAAATAAACTTGATGAATTACTGAATGGGGAATTTAAATGTATCCTGTGTAAACAATTGGCGATATTAATCATAAAATTATAAAGACAAATCATAGAATTGTGAAAGCTTTGCTTGGAGTCTTCGTCATTCGTGAAACGAAAACACCGACAACGTTACCATCTTATTAATAACTGGAAACTTAAGTTCTCTGAATTGCAAACATTACAACAAGAAATCGCTCAACTGCAACTGCTTCAAATATTTGGACCATGGGTCTTCACTGGGGGCAGTTGCTCAGCTATATAAAAAGTTGTAAATACCACACGTGGTACTTCCGTGGTCCAATTCATTGGAATAATAATACCGAAGACGTACATTTTTTAAATGTTACATACCAAGTGTAGCAGAATAGACAGGACTAATGTTGCCAGGTTAGGTTTGTTTTAAATCGTTACACGAGGCCGAATAATCTGGATTTGAGGCTGCAGATCGGGACAGGTAACGATAAAATATATGAAGTTCTGTAGCGTAAATATATACACACACACATATATATACACTCGCGTGCAAGTAAATCGACTCAAATCGATTCAGTAGTTCAGTAAAAAAGGTTAATGCTAATGATAATGTAAAAAATGTTGAAAATTCAATAACAATTTCACAGTATGGGGTTATTGTGTTTAAATGAAAAAAATGTGCGTAAGATAAAAAATTTTTCGTGTCAATATTTGGTATTCGCCTCCTTTAGCTCTGATCACTGCTCTCATCGATTCTTCATCGACCTTATCAACAGTCTTTTTTAAATGGATGATTGTGGTATTCGACCCCACTCTTTCTACCAACGCGTCTTAAGCTCATTGATGTTCGTCGGAGCTGGATTCCTCGCTCTACTTTCCTTTTGAGCTCGTCCCATATGTGCTCAATGGGATTTTAAATCGGGGCTGAGCGCTGGCTAATGCATAGTGTGAATTCCAACTTCGTTCAGGAAATCACGTGTGGCCCGAGCAGTGTGACTCGGGCAATTGTCATGCAGCAAGATGAAATTTTCCCAATAAAGCCTTGATAAGGGACAACTTGATCCAGTAGAACATTTTAATGTAACGATCACTGGTCAGCAGGGCCGGATCTAGGGGGGGGCAGACGGGGGCACGTGCCCCGGGCGGCACGGTCAGGGGGCGGCAAACCGACTAATGGACCACTCATCATTTACCTTACTTGCCCGCGGAATAAATAATAGTACAAGTGCATGGCCATAGAAATACGACTGATAACCGGAGCGCGGAGTAAGGCATGTTACTGAACCATTACATTTTTTTGCATAGTTCTAAATAGGCGCCCGCAGATCACGGTCAGCAGGCGGGTGCAGCTGCGATCTGAGGAATGACGCTGTATACGAAAACTCTCTCGTCGATCTCTATACAGGGCAGCAGTGTATTATTTCAAAGTTACGTAGTTATTTCTCTATGTTAATTGATGCCAACTTAGCTGCTTTAAAGCTATATCATTTTCATGATGGACAGCTACAATTGAAAAAAAAATAAAAATAACAATTAAGCTCCTTTTACTTGCATCAAGCGACCACGTTTTTTAAGAAAATATACAAAATAAATTGGAAATAAAACGCCTTTTTCATCCAGTGTGACTTCGAAAAAGCTGAGGCGAGTAGTCTTATTTCATTATAGAACTTAATTGATTAATATCAATACCAATAATTGATAAATTGTAACTTTTTAATGACATTGCTTTTTTGCCGAGGTTAGGATGGTTATGAAACAGCTTAAGCGTTATTAGACCCCGCTACGACGGATATACCGCAGAGCTTTTGAAAGTAGGGGGCACGCCAGTGCTTAAGACCCTTCAGAAGCTTTTTAATTCCGGAATCGGTGATGGTGCGACACCAAAGGTGAGGAGCAATGGCGTGGTGGTGTTCTTCTTCAAGAAAGGTGATTAAACCTTTTCCCTCTCTATTCAACCTATCGCAGTCCACTGTTGGACATTGGTCTCATTTTGCGCCAGATATTCCGGTCCTCCGTTTTTCTCATCCAGACTCCACCAGCGACTTTTCGCAAGTTGTCGGTCCATCGGGCCGGAGGGCGTCCTACGTTACGCTTGCCAAGACGCGGTCTCCGCTCCAGAACTCGTCTGCTCCAACGGCCATCGGTTCTGCGACATCATTACCCACTGCCACTTCAGTTCGCTAATCTGGCGAACTATGCCGGTAATTTTAGTTCTTTTGCGGTAAACATCATTTCTGATTTTATGTATAAGAGTCTCCCAACATAGCACGCTCCATCGCTCGTTGAGTAACTTTGAATTTCTGAACCAATCCGCAGTCAGTGTCCATGTCTCATCTGCGTATGTTGGTATGGGTAGGACGTATTTCTCAAAGACTTTTGTCCTTAAGCGTTGCGGAATCGTCGACGTGAAGATCTGATGTAACTTGCCTGATGCCGCCCAGCCCAAATGAATCCTCCTACTAGCTTCCCTTCCGAAATTGTGCCGGTCAAGTTTTAGCCCAAGTAAACTTATTCTTGGACAATCTGGAGAAGGACGCCACCGACGCTTATCAGAAACGCTACCGGTCTATAATTCTTCAAGAGAGCTTTATCACCCTTCTTAAAGAACGCTTGTGGACCACGCTTCCAGTGTAGTTCCCAGGTAGATGACGGCATTAAAAGAGCTCACCTAATGTCCTAAGGATGGGTTGTCCACCGGTGTTTAGGAGTTCTGTCGTAATACCGTCATCCCACGGGGCCCTTTCATTTCTCAGTTGCTTCAGTGCTGCACTAATTTCGCTAACGTCAACATCCGGCATATCCTACGTACAATGGTGCCTTAGTAGGGCACGTAGATCTTCGCTGTCTTCGGTCTGTACTGATGAGCGCTCGACAAATCCATAGAATTTCTCAACCTCTTCCAGGATCTGTTGGCGTAATGTGAGTAGTTGGCCATCTGCTATATTAAGCTTCACCAGAATGCTCCTTCCAAGTGGTTTTTGGAAAACTTTGGGCCCCCTGTTCTCCTTAATAAGGTCCTTAATTAACCTTGTATTGAAATAGTAGAATTCTCTGCGAACGAGTTTTCGTATCCGCTTGGAGAGAGCCTAATATTCCGGGTATGATAAGTTAAAGTCAAAATTCATTTATTTAAATTAGGCTTACAAAAAGCACTTATGAACGACAAAAATATACAAAAATTACATTACAAAAAAACAAATTTATTTCTTTGAACTGTTCTTTAAGAGAGTCACGTGGTCTAAGGTTGTAGATAAAAGCTCTTTTTGTAGCACAAATATTGTATCAATGTCGGCAGCCGTACCCCACAACGGTAGACCATACGACATTACATTATAAAAATGACTAAAATAAACTAATCTTGCCGTTTTTACATCTGTTACGAGTTATCTTAGATATTAAAAGCTTATTGAAGAATTAACGACCCATTACGATATTGTGCCACATCTTCAAGTTATTCTCCAGAGTCATTATGATCCGTCTCGCGCATATGTTTGACGATTTCCAGCCCTCCGAACAAGCCGGGTTCCTCAAAGGCTTCAGCACCATAGACTACATATTACATACGCTGTGGCAGGTTATACAGAAGAGCGGAGAGTATAACTGACCATTATGTTTGGCGTTTGTGGACTATGAGAAAGCCTTCGATTCGATCGAGACTTGGGCTGTGTTTCATTCCCTCCAACGGTGCCTGACTTGACTACTGCTATATCGAATTGTTGAGATGTTTGTACGAGAGCGCTACTATGTCAGGCCGAGTACATGAAGAGCTTACCATTGGCTTATCATTGGCACCGAGGAGTAAGACAAGGAGATGTAATATCTCTGAAACTGATCACAGCTGCGTAAAAAGTTGCAGCTTTGTCCAAATGTCAATCAATTTGAGGATGATAAAGGTAAAAATAAATAAAAGAGGGCGGGGGCGGCATTTCTAAATTTTTGCCCCACCCAAAAAAAATTGAAGATCCGGCGCTGCTGGTCAGACCTCCTCCCCGGCCTCCCCCAGGAACGAAAACAAGGTCCGTTTTGCCTTCTAAGGAAATTCCAGTCCACATCATGCAAGATCCGCCACCATATGCAACGGTTTCCACAAAGCAGCACTGTGAAAACCGTTCACCGGGACGACGGTATACCCGACCTCTCCTGTCGCTGCCATGGAGACACATCCTCGTCTCATCTGTGAACAGGACTGACTGCCATTGCTCTATGCTCCAATCCAAAGTTCTCGAGCAAAGTGAAGGCGTGCTTGACGATGAGCTGTGGTCAACTTCGGGCCTGTAGCGGGTCTTTTCGGAGTAAGGTTAGCTTCTTTCAACCTTCTTCTAACTGTCCACTGACTGACAGTCACCCCGCGAACTTGACGTAGCTCCTGCTGCACATCTACGCCGGTAAGGTGTCGATTTCGGAGAGAGGTCGAGACCAAAAACCGGTCGTCACGCTCCGAGGTGCACCGCGTCGGCTGGTATTAGGCCTCCGAGTGAAGGCACCAGTCTCTTGAAACCTTCTGTATACTCTCGAGACAGCGGACTGACTCATATTCAAACGACGAGCGACTTCTCGCTGGTTCAACCCTTCTTGCAACAGGGCAACGACTTGAGCGGCTTCTTCAGGTGTTGTATCCATAATTTTCTTCAAATGACGGCTTTAATTTGCAGAGATGTGTTCAGGTCAACGTCTAATGAGCGACTGATAAGAAAAAAACGATTACAGGGTTTTATAGGGGTTGTGTCGCGCAAGTTGTGAATAGAGCGCAGAGCAGTTTACGGGAGGTTGCGTTCAGTTGCATTCTAAGTACAAGTTTTTTTAAATTATTGATATTATGCTACCATTTGAAAGCCTAATTACTAGGCTTTAATTATGTAAAACATTATATAGAGGTAAAATAAGTAATTTTTTAGTTATATCACTTTTTATGCGCACTTGAGGCTTGAGTCGATTTACTTGCACGCGAGAGTATATATTTCGGGTGAATGACAAAGTCTCATTGATTGAGACCAACAACTGATAAACAGTTATTCTCCATCAATGCCGCACTGCGTCCGACACCAGAGACCAGTGTTGCCACCTTTAGGGGAAAAAAATCGGGACGATCGGGCATCCATCAATGACGTTTCGAAGTTAGGTCCAATCATATTATGAGTCATAATTTATAATAACGCATGTCACACAGTCTAAGAAAAAGAAACTATTTTGAATTTATCATATAATTCTAATAATCATTTAAATGGTTAATTTTACCAATACGCGTTTCCTTTATGTTACGAGCCGATTTTAATAATTCTATATCAAGTTTGTTACTTATGTTATGATGTTATTTGATAGATCCTTTAGTATTATGTCAAAAATCGGGACAAAATCTATAGGCCGTTGGGACCCGGGACAATGTCTTCGAAATCGGGACGGGTGGCAACTCTGCCCGAGACGGATGTAAGGTCACCCGTTTATTTTCTTTAGACGCCACTGACACTTAGCCGCCTGAAACGTATAAGTGCACATCTGTCCCAAAAACTTACGTCCTGCGATGTTCACTGGTGAATGAGAAATAGGAGACAGTGCCGGATTAAGAAAGTGCGGGGCGGGTTTTGTTTCAGGATCTACCTATGCGCTCCTTTTAATTTTTATCATATATCGGGGAACCATTAGCTTTGCTACTCTTGCTATATGGCTAATCCGGCACTGTACGAAGGACGCAAATGTATAGTGCAGAAGGGAATCTATTATATCCGTAGACTAGCGATAGAAACGACCTTGATTCTATTAGTAATCTTCTCTTTTGCACTTTTAGTTAATCCCGTGTCAAGGAAAACGAATTAAAATGTATTTAAAGCGTCTGTTAAACTATCAAACTTAGCCAAGTGAGTGGGACGATGTTTCGCAATTTTCTTTGTTCTATTATTTTGCAACTAAAATAATCTGGCGATGCGTGTCATACCGAAATTAATTTAATCAAGTTCAACATCATACTGTGACTTCTGACATACCTTAAATTGTTAACTGATAAAAAGTACCTCAATTAATCGTTAACTTACAGGCTACCAGTCATCCACCTCGGTGAATAATTCTTGACCAACCACAAAACCTTTTTTAGAACTAGATCTTGGTAGAGATGTGCTAATAATTCGGAGGAACTGACGTTAATAATAATAACGTCTCACAGTATGGCACAGGCTGTTTACACAGCATAGCTCTGGGAAGATCCGCCGTACACCACGTGAGCCCAATGTGGGTTGTTAGGTGTAAACAACTTATATTCTCTACTAGCTGGTTCCCCGCGGTATAAGATTATATTCTACCGCAGTAAAACATAATCGTAAAGCGCGCAGCTCACGCAAAACTGTATTTTTCTAAAATAAAAGTAGACTATACGATAAAATCCGATACGAGGATATCCGTTGGAGAACTAGGGTGACCGACATAGCCCGGAGCGTTAGCAAGTTGAAGTGGCAGTGGGCAGGGCACATAGTGCGGAGAACCGATGGCCGATGGGGCGGTAAACGAAGCGTAGGCCGACCTTCAACCAGATGGACGGATGACCTGGTTAAGGTGGTGGGTAGCAGATGGATGTCAACTGCTGGGGATCGGTCCGCGTGAAAATCATTAACGAAGGCCTTTGTTCAGCAGTGGTGATATTAGGCTGTTATGATGATGCAAAGTAGATTATGTTTTTCCCTATTACCCACATCAGCTACCTGCCAAAAAAAGTCCGGAGCAAATCTGCCCAGCCGTTTCAGAGGTAACCCGGAACAAATAAAAAGTTTTAAAATTGTTATTTTGGCGTATCCATTCTTTGCATTTGAAGTGATTGTTAGTTGAAAGTGGGGCAATATGAAGTCTGAAATCTGGACCCCAGAGAACAGCGGCGGGCCGATTCCATGTCTCACACGAGATGATATTGACTTCATTGTGATTACCAGAAGGCACATATTAAACGACCTGTCTGTAATTGCTACGGTAAAAACCGGTAGCGTATGGTGAGAGGCACGTTATTTTTTTTGTTATAAGTGTACAGAAAGATCAGGACGCTCACCTGATGACGCTCACGTAAGACTGACCATGACAGAGCGTCATTCAAGGAAACAAACAACTGATTGACAGTTATTATCCTCCAATGCCGCACTGCGCCCGTCATCCGAGACAACAAATGTTAGGTCTCTTATACCCGGTAATTCCACAAGCTACAGTGCCTCCATCCCGAAACACAAAAGTGCACAACACACCTGTTTCACGTGACGGTATCTGGCACTGCGGTGGTACCTACCTAGACGACTCAGTATCGAGTCTACCACCTAGTAAAACCTAAGTAGTAGTTAAATATACTTGTCAAACTGGAAAATTCTCATCTGATGAATAGATCAAATCAAATCAAATCTGTTTTAAACTGAACCTGTGAAAACTCTGCTTCATGGGCTGCGTAATAGTGGCCTATATAAATGAACTCTGAAAGCAGTGGGGTTATATTATGCAAGGCCCAACCAAATGACGATATAGTAAATTATTATCACATAGACATAAGTTAGTATATAAATAGTTGTAAGTCATTTGATATAATATACTCAGAGTGCGCACTCAATACGTGTTTTCATTCCGTCTCCCGGTGTCCCACATTGCATGGCGACCCTGCCAGGATTCGAACCTGGAATCTTCTGATCCGCAGTCAGACAACACTACAACTGTATTAATAAATGTTTTTCTTCCCAATTTTTTTTATGCCATAAGACAACGTGTCGGTTAGTTCGCTCACCTGATGGTGAATAATACGCCTGAATATGGCAGATGCAGTGTTGATGGAAATTAATACCAGTAGGTAATCATTGACGACCCATCTTCTGGCGTAATGATTGAGACTTCGGATTTTATACCAAGGGTTCCGCGTTCGATACCCAGGTAGTACAAACAGTGTGCATGAACATATCTGTTTGTATTGGTCTGGGTGTCTGATCATACTTATAAATGTATGTATTTATAAAAAACAAGTATATAAGTATGTTTATCCGTTGTTTAGTATCCATATTACAGCCTTATGCTTAGTTTGGGGATAGATGGCGCTGTGTGAATGTCGGCGGATATTTTTTTATTGATTTTATTTATTCCAACGCCCGTCACCCGAGACGATAGGTGTAAGGCTCTTTTATCCGGCAATTTTCTATCTACAGTGACCTCATCCCGAAGCACAGAAGTGAAAATTACGGGACCATATCTGGCACTGCGCTGGTGGCTACTTAGACGACTCAGTACCGAGTCAACTACCTAGTAAAATAGTCCTTTCAAACAGAAATATCTTTAGAATGTCTCCATAATTAGTTGTGGTTATGCAATGTAGCCAGACAAAAAAAGCAAGTCATATAAAATATCATTGTTTATTATAACTTCTACAAAAGTCAAGCTGCGTAAAACAAGAACTGTCTCTGTAGCGGCAGGTCGTTACTTCCCCAAATAAAGTGTAAAAGTTTTAGACTAAAGTTTTATATTAGGTAGATATTTTATTTGAATTGTAGCGACGAAACTTTGTTTCTAAAGTATTTGTTTCAACTCAGAGTGTGTAAGCTAAGCCACAGTTAAAATTAATAGTGACAGTAAATAAAACTATAATTTCATAATTAAAGACTTACTAAGTTACTTATGTATGTGTTATGTTATCTATGCACAAAAAATGCAGAAGACATAGTCCAAAATATGAACTATCAGACCCACCCAATTTGGATTTCTAAACGGCTTTATACTGTTGCTAAAAACGCCTGCTGCCTTTTTTACTCTTCATAAAGAAAAACTGTTAAAAAAATTTACCTAGAACTTTTAATTGACTTAGCTCGAACTTAATACCTTCACTGTATGATGCGGGCGGAACTACGAAGTTTCGTTACGGTTTCTTATCTTTGTTTTCAGTCCGCGGTCTCTATTTTAAACGTAACACAAATATCTTCTGACACCATGAAAATAATTATTTCTCAACTCTGATAAACTAGTTGAAACACCTAAGAATTTGTTTGACGGACCCGAACGTATTTATTGTACAAGTTACTTTCCACTTAGAACAAACCCCCAGGCACCGGGTGCACTTAAACACGAAACACATTTCGAATAAAGCGTGCGAAAAAGCTGAAAGTCCGTTGGAAAAATATTCATTGAGACGCGGCGAGCGCGCATGAGCATGGACGTCGGGACGCTCCGCTTCGCCCATTCACACGCGCCGCCCTTCAGTTCGCCTCGAATCTTTCGAACGCACGCTCGGAGACGTTTTCCCGCGCGTTTTCAAATTACGAACTAATTTAAATTGCTCGTCGCACGGCTGGCCAGTAAGTTTAAAGTGACATGTTCGATCGCTCAACTTGAAAAGAGGTTGGATTGTTTTCGTGATTCACAGTTTGAAGTTTTTAATTTTAAAGTTTTAAGTTTATATTTTGGGAAGAAAACGGGTTTTGGTGCGATCGGTGAGTTTTGAACTACTTTTTATTTTTTAATTGTAGTATTTTTTCTTTGTTTTGTATAGTGATAAGGATTTTGGGTGAATTTAAAATACCTTATTGATTTTATTGTCCTAATTAATGGTAGGTATTTTAAGTGCTATATTTACCTTCCACTACGCTGTCACTTTCCCTTAGGTGCACATGTGGTTAATACATTATGTACAAGGGGTTTAATTAAAAAGGAACGTGGAGGAGTCTATCCGTCACTGGCAAAAGTGTGCCACAGCCGTCCACAGAAAGAATTTATTTTCATTAGAGCCTAATAGAAGTATCGACCTTATTGAATGTAGAGCATTCAAGTAGTGACGGTGTTACTCTTTAAATCTATATTCATGACTTTAAACTTATTCGAAAATGCCATACCTGTATACTTAATATTTTTTAACCCAACTTTTTGTAAAAAGTAAATAAGTAACTCCTTACATTTCAGGAATGAGCAAGTAAATGTTAGTTAAGAGGTCTTTACAACTAGTTTTTGCAAAATTTACAGAAATTGTCATCGGAAATCGGATGTAGGTACCTTTACTTTATTCCGTTAACCAAAGAATATTTATTTCTTTATAGCTTTGTTTTGGGTATATATTAGTATTTTACACCTGGTAGTGAACTCACGCGCGTAAGAAAATTTTACCTTATTCCTAGGTTAAGTGTGCAAAAATCTACATAAAATGTCAAACCGCTAAAACACTAAATTATACTAGCTCGCTTTGGCCGTGGGTCCGAGCAATGTGACGGTTTGAATTTTAGATTAAATTGATTCGGCTGGCGACAAGAAATGTAGATCCTTTTATAAATAACTGGCGACTCGGGACTCAATTCAAAGATTTTGATTTTCAAATAAGCGGTCTGCAGTTTGTACCTACTTCGTATCTGGAAACACTCTGAAGAACACATTTGATTCCATGATTTGCTATTAAATATTTAACGTTTTGTGAGTAAAAATTCATAATTTTATTTAGAAAAAAAAGTTTAGTATTTACGTTAAGCCAAGGTTAGGGATGAAGCTTCGGAACGGAACGGATGTATTTTCGTTCTAGGATGGATCAAATTAGAATACAAAGATCTCTGAAAGCTCTTTGATGGATTACTTTGGTTTTGATTCCTGCTCTATTTCTATCTTTCATAACGTAGAGTTATGCAAGAACTACAAATAGTTACAACATATATAATTGTATGTATACTTGTATACAAACAATATATGCTGCAAGAATTAAAACTCAAATTCAAAATTAATATATGAAATGAAATGAAATTTATTATTTGCATTATTCAGCATGAAATTTATTATAATGTGATTTATGTTTATTTTATAAATATCTGTGAATTGTAATATATGTTATAGAAGAGCGGTTTCTCCTAAAAATAACTGCCTTTTACTTACAAGGAGACTTCAAACCCAGTACTGAATTTATTTAAAACCTAGTTACCAATTTTTTTTATTAATTTTAAATCGAAAGGTTAGCACGTCTGAATTTATAAATAAAACAAAAATATAAATAGTACTGTGATGTACGCACAATGGTCCACTGCACGGACTAAGTGCGGAAACCAACCCTATTAACATAGTACTGTGATGTTTAGGTTCTTCTACCTTTCGCAAGTCCGTCGATCGGTCTGGAGTTGGCTTACACCATGTTTGTTAAGACACGGCCTCTTCTCCAAAACTCGTGTGCTCCAACGTCCATTGCTTTTGCAATTTTAATTGCTAGAAGTGTAGGATAGTCATGATGAACCACGAAGCATGAAGCGTCAACCGGAGTGATGCTACGGCCTGATAAAAAATGCCGCCAAGAAATAACTTGCGTTAAGATTCATCGGGTGAGTGAAACTTAACTCAGATTTTGGAGATCTAAAATTGCCTCTTCGACTTCACCAATTTTCCCTTTAAGATTAAGTGTTACGGTATTACTTTCCATGCTGGTAGGTATAGTTTTTTTTATCATCTATAGGCAGACATTACTGATGGTAAGTTATGATGCGGCCGAGGATGGATCTGCCTACAAACAGCCTATTCACTCTTGCCTCGTACGATCCGAGAAAGATGACTGTGCTGAAGTCAGTTAAGGTATCTTCAGAAGTGCGGTGGCGGCGACACGGTTAAAATTCTTGTATTTCTTTATGCTCATGATTTTTTTTATAAGTACACTTAGATAAACAATAAAATTACTAGATGCATATTCAACGTCAACCTAAAAATGTCTGTGTGGCATGACACGTATAGTTGTTATATTTAGAACTAGCTTTTGCCCGCGGCTTCGCTCGCATTAAATTCGGGATAACACGGTACTTGCATTTATCACTATACATACGATTTCCCCTCCCTCCAACTTTGAAGGTTTCGGGGTCAATTTCAGATTTTTTTAGCAAAAAATATGTTATAGTGAGCTAACCTTAAAAGATAGACATGCTGTGTGTTCGGATTTTTTGTAGACCTTTAAAAGCAGAACAATACTCTCATACATGACTTTTGTGTAACTTTAACCGTTTACGCAGCGTACGCAGCGGAAGCTCCAAGTATGAAAAAATACCCCCGATTTTGAAACATTATTCATTGCTGCTCCGCTTCTATTACTCGTAGCGTGATGATATATAGCCTATAGCCTTCCTCGATAAATAAGCTATCTAACACTGAAAGAATTTTTCAAATCGAACCAGTAGTTCCTGAGATTAGCGCGTTCAAACAAACAAACAAACTCTTCAGCTTTATATATTAGTATAGATATAAAATTTATCATTTAAATTTTGACCTCAAAAGCACGAGCACACTACTATGTCATCATGACATGTAGCGAGCGACGTGATTATGAATGAAAATTTTTGCCGCGGACACTTCATTGAATGAGATTGTGCATTAGTAAGTTTATTGTTTATTTCAGTTAGGACACAATTCGATAGTTTGACTATCATCAAAACACACAAAATATAAAATACACATAATACGCAAAACTTTATTCTGTGTATTTTTTGACGTTTGTATGTGCATTTTGTAAGCCTAATTTGAATAAATGAATTTTTACTTGACTTTGACTAGAGAACGACGCCATTTGTCGGTCATCTTTCGTGAATTGAAGTATACATCACACCAGTGAATCGCCTGTTACATTGCTTACCTGCGAAAGGTAATTGAAAGAAAGAAAAAAAAATTTGGTGCAATTCAGATTATAACATATTAGTCCATAAAATAATATTAAAAAAAATGGTACCAAAATGGTGGCCACTATTTCGTTAAATTTTAAGATGTATCATAGTAACTCTATACCTTTTTATGAACAAGTCGTCACGTATGCGTGTAAAAAAGTAAACGAAAAAGTGTTATAATCGCGTCTGAAATAAGTGTAGTCATTAAAATTTCACGAGTTATCCAGCTGTAGATCCAGCCGTTGCCGGGAGTCGTACTTTTTCATTTGTCTGTGAACATGAGCACTCGTCTCTGGATTTATCTTCATTAATTTGTCACGTGCGAAAAATATGAGTACGAAAGTGTTTTTAATTTATATTGCTTGTGGATATTACGATGTTGGTTTTTTGTCAATTTTTAAGGAAATTTCGCATGTTATCATGTAATATAATACACACACACATAGCAGCAGGTAATATAAATTAATAATTAAAGTATTTTGATTTTGTTTGTTTTTATTTATTTTTGGTATGTATGTAAAGTATTTATGTTGATTTTTGTAACTGAATGCTACATAAAAGAGCGGTTCTTCCCAAAACAGGCATTATCACCTAAAGGGAAGTTCCACAACGAATTTGTTATTTGGACTAAGTTACTGAAATAAAATATTTGCTATTATTATTATTTATTAATTAGGTGATAGTTGTAAGATGTTTTAATAAGTGATACCATACTTATTAAAACACAAAAAATACTTATCATCACTATCCCATAACGCTCTACTGCAGCATGGGCCTTCACACAAAGCATAGCTATGCTGTACGCGAGTTGGTTTACGGCCCGGTCTCCACATATATATGTGGAGATTGAGCCGTAAGCCAACTCGCGGGCCCAATGAACAATGGTCATAATGACTGACATATTATATGATACTTATACTAATACTATTGTTGCCAAAACCAGCTTAATGTAACCTCCGAAACACGGAACAAAATTGTGGCATGGTTTTAGATTGTTGTTTGAAGAATCCTATGGGACAAGATAGAGGAAGTCGTGCGACTTTTATAGTTTAGTTAGGAAGTTGTAGGCTGAATCACATGATTGTCTGAAAAAATAGATAATTTCGTTCGTTTCGGAGGGTACGTTAAAAGACCGCATCGGGTAGGACCACAGATATCCGGTTGTATTCGGATATCTGTGGGTTGGACCGTAGTAGGTTATAAAGTAAATATCCCGATAGCCATTTAGAGTAGAAAGATATTCTATTATAAACTAAACACATTGGAACAAGGGCGACTGATTGGTGTGTAATAATGTATTCTAGGTAAATATAGAAATGACCCAGACTCTATATATCTCAGTAGCTCGGAGATGTGACTCCTATTTTAATTATATTTTTTTGTTATAATTATCATCATTTATCACAGAAGTTTCTCACAGTTTCCCCCACATGGAGGTCACCATTGACCGGCAAACGATTGATTGTCCTTTACTATATAATTTTCGTGGCAGCACTTAAGGTCAAATGCTTTAGTCCAAGGTTTCTTCACTTTTTCGGTGTGTTTTCCAAGTGCCTACGCACAATGGGATTCGTCTTCATTAACCACAGATTAAGGCAGTCGGGAGTTTTATGGCTCCCCACGTCATTTTCAGAGTTACAATACTGTATTTGAAATGAATTGTTTATTGCTTAATTCGTTATGGTCACTGTATCTTTTACTCTTAGTTTAAATTATTCTATAGTTTTGGTGTCACTTTTCTTTCAGTACACTTTGTTATATTTTCAAGTATGTTTGGGAGCAATCGGGTACGGACTTTGCAGAGAAAATAAGCGGTGATAATGATAGATTCTCGTTAACCATTCGCAGTCCACTGCTGAACATAGGTCTCCCCCATTTCGCAGTATCCTGGTCCTCCGCTTTTCTCATCAAGCTCCCCAACTGAACGAAACCGTTGCGATACGGTTTGTCTTGGGTGATCGTAAATGAACGCTTGCCGCTCCATTAATAAACATGATTTTTTATGCTATAATGAGCAAACGATCAAATGTCTCTCTCTTCAACCTATCGCAGTCCACCATTTTGCGCCAGATATCACGGTCCTCCGCGTTTCTTATGCAGCCTCCACCAGCGACATTTCGTAAGTCACCGGTCCATCGGGTCGGAGGGCGTCCTACGCTACGCTTGCCAAGGCGCGGTCTCCACTCCAGAACTGGTCTGCTCCAACAGCCACTTAACTTTTAGTTTTCTTTGTAAACCAGTGAGTGACTTATATCTGACCTTGTAGATGTAACAAAGTAAATTATGGTTCATTTATGTATTGAGCCAGATATGCTCTTGTATCATGTAACTCTAAATATAATATGTGGTTTAAAAATCTTAAATATCTCCCGGATCTGGAACGCCTTTACCTTTTATGAACTTTAAGGAAACGTGATCAAAAGACCGAGTATGCCCAGATAAAGGGTTTTCACTTGTGTCTCAAATGCCAGAGGGTTATATGTGGCTGGAAACCAAGTCTTGTGTGTTTAATACAATAACTGAATGCTACGGCGTTTGAGATTGCATCAATTTCGCAAGTGCGAATGCAACGTCTGGCCCGGGCGTGTGGTTTGCGGCCGAGTATTGTATTACAGTGAGAGAATAGGCAGGGTTGGACTTACCCTGTTATCCCTGACAGAGTGACATAACTCTTATTTTTTATGACATAGGTAGGCAATCAAGTAGATGCATCACTTAGAATTACATGGTAAGTGATGCTGCTGCTCATGGTCACACAGCTCGGATGGAGTAACAAATGTGCTGTAGAGCTTGGGGAAAGGCACTTGTGACTCTGTGAGGTGAGAAAAGGAAATAGAAGGGAATTTGACGTCTCATTTGGTGTAATGGTTGAGACGTCGGCTACTACACCAAGGGTTCCAGATTCGATTCCCGTGCAGCACAAATATTTGTGTGCATGACCATGTATGTTAGTATTGATTGGTCTGGGTGTTTTCTATGTATAAAAAAAAGTAAGTGAGGTTATCCGTTGTTTAGTACCTATACTACAGGCTTCACGCTTATCATGGGGCTAGATGGCGCTGTGTGAATGTCGGGCGATATTTATTTATTTGCAGTAAATGTCCGATGGAGTGTCGTTAGTTGTTAGTTTTATTTCACGCCGGTTTCTGTGAGACCTTCGAACTCGACTCGACCTGACCCATTCGTGCTGAAGCGTAACACTAATCATGAACTGGACATTGCCCGCGACTTTGCGTGCGTACATTTGCTCTACCATGTTGCTTACTACTGCTTCAATGCTGTATTAAGACCTACCCCGATAATTTTCAACATTGGGTTTCTGCAGTGTCCCGCAACGTGTAGTATCCAATGCGTGTAGTTTTATACGGGTCTTAAATGGTTTGAAGTATAAAACGATGCACCGGACTCTTCCCGATCCGGGGAATCTGCCACTTTCCATAGTTCCACAGTTCCATTAGTTTAAGATTTTCGTTTGTTATTGCAAATAAAACCTATTTTTATTTTTTTACTTTCCATACTTATTGCTGGATCCGGCCCTGAGTTAACGTCACATTATGCATACCGTTGCACTTGCATTAATATTAATACGCCTACATCGTTCAATTCTGTCGCATAAACAGCAAAAACGCGTGAAACGGAATAGGGAAAACGGTTGCGTCAACTGTCCAAATGTCAATCTGAAAGACGAATAAATTGCTGCTTTAATAGGTTTAACTGAAATTGCTGTGCAATCGGACTTGTGTGTGATATATCCTTTGATAGCGTAATCAGGTATATAATAGAATATTTACAATGTAGTAATTTTATATCATTACATCGAGAGTCGGTGGCTAATTGGTGTGGATGTTGCCTACCAATCTGGAGGGTACAGGATCAAATCCCGAGACGCACGTTTGTATTTTCGAAATTATGTGTACGTTTATCCGACGCTCTTAGGGTGAAGGAAAAAATCGTGAGGAAACCTGCGGCACGCCTGCGAAGAAATTCAAAGGTGTGCGTGAAGTCGGCCAATCTGCACTGGGCCCGCATGGACGACTTAGGCCTAAACACCCTTACTGGTAGGTAAGCTCGTGCCCCACGGTGGGACGTATAATGAGCTTAAGATGATGATGATGAATTTAACATCGCAGTCTCTACATCCAATCACAGTCCACTCAGAAGATAGGTCTCCCCTATTCTGCGGTAGATATCCTGGTACTCCGTTTTTCATCAGCAATCTTTCGCAAGTCGTCGTTCCATCGGTCGGACGTTTGCTAAGACCCGGTCTCCACCCCAGAACTCGTCTGCACCAACGGCCACCGGTTCTGAGACTTACGTGACTAGTCCACACTGTGGTTTGATGATGATGACGAACACACTCACCAATCTGCGTTGTGTTTAAGTTCAGCTCTAACTCCCCATGTAGGACGGCGCTTTGCCTGCAAATACGTCGTCATATATTGGTTGATAATTTTTTACTGTAGTGGAGCGTTTAGGTAAGTAATGACTTGAAGTTAGACAAATGAATAAGCAAATAAATATTAGAAAAAGAATGTCATTATTACATTAAATATGTCTCCGAAATGACAATAATTTTGATAAATATATTTTTGTACACTTATTATATTGTTTTAAACTAAAAATATGTAATCGAATTGTTAATTTGCCTATGATACGCAATTTCTGAGTGTTTTCCTTTTGTTCACTGCGGTTTTTGCACCATTTCACAACACAAGCTATGCTCTTTTTAAGATTTTTCCTGACATAATCTATGGCTCTGTTGACAGAGGCCCGAATAATGTATCCTACAACTTTATATTTTGTATTTTGACACAATTTTGCAAGAACAAGACACGACAAGACCAGCGAGACTGTCCGTATTTTTTTTTTCGTTCATGAGTGCAGTACTGATGTTTGCTTTTATTGGAATTTATGAATAGTGACAGTTTTAATGTTTATATTAAAATGACGTTAGGAATGAAATCATTAGCAAAGGTTTTGTTTAGTTCAAGCGTACAATGAAAGACATGCCATTGTCACTGGGTGCTAGACGCCATTTTTAAACCCCAGCACTAGCCTGGTAAATATTATTCTTCCAAGTTTTACAGTCCATGTAATTTTATTGTGGTTACACCGGGGGTCAGAATACATCTTGTCTAGGCCTTTATTTCCTTTTTCCGCCAATTTTTAAAGGGTGGCAACACACTCATTCCTCTTTTGGAGTTGTGAGTGTCCATGTGTACGGGTATTTATCCATCCGTACCTATGCTCGTTTGCCTACTTATGAAAGTAAAAAAAGTAAGTCAGTTATTTCATATAATTTTTATTTTTATGAATGCCATAGGTTCACGAATCTAAAAGAGTGTTTTCCTAGTTCCTCGTTTAATGAGCTGATGATAATGATGATGAGGTCACCTTCTATCATAAAAAATATTATTCTTACACTATTATTAAATGAAACATATTCATTGCATATCTCTAAATAAAAAAAATAAAGAAGTTTAGCTAAGGAATTATGCACATGTATCGTTACACATCGGTTTATTTTCCTAATCGTTTTATCAATAGAATATTTAGAGATCTAGCAGCTGTACATATCTAAGATTTGTATAAACAACGTCTAGACAATTAATAACGAAATGATGTAATATTTAAGAAAGTAACTTTTCTTGAATTGAATGTTTAATAACAAGTTTTGGGTGGCGTGAATTGACATTTGTTTCTTGTTATAGAATAGAAAAGACAATAGTGGCAATGAGACTCAAGATATAGCAAGCACGTATGAATCAATATATATATGATGGTTTGCCAGGTCATTAAATAAAACTATTTTTTTGGACTATAACGATTGGTTTGTCATTGACCATGGTCAATAACAACTGAGAAGACCCGAAACGTGGGTTCAATAAAAAAAAATCACTGAAAACGCTATAGAATCTATGAAAAAAAGTTTTAAGGTAGTGGATCTAGGTACCATAAATACATGGAAGGATGACTAAAATAACAACTGCACTGCATATTTTCATTCCTTTTTTCCTTAAGGTATTTAATAGTGGGTGAGAAAGAGACATGTGTTACGAGTCGTTTCATTATCTGGTACGTTGTCACAACTTGATTTGATTGATGAATTTGCTAGTGATGGGAATGAATTATTATATTTTATCGATAGTTACGGTATCTGAAAATACTGATAATGTGCTCTAGCGTAGGTACTAAATATTTGGCTCTCGATATGTAGGTCGTGGGTTCAATTCTCACGGGGATTACTATTATGTAAGCTTCGATGGCGGCCTTCTCGAGGTTGTGCAAGAATATTTTTCCTAAGACCAAACTATTCAACTTGGCCATAACAACTTCGTGAGGGTAGCTAGGAGGTATCAGTTGGGCTGGGCGGCATTTGACAAGTTACGTCAGGTCTTCACGTCTACGATTCCGTCATGCTTAAAAACAAAAGTCTGAGCAATGCATCCTACACGTACCAACATACACAGGTGAGACATTGACACGGACTACGAAACTGGTTCACTAGTTATGTCACTCAACGGTCAATGGAGGGGGCTATGCTCAGGGTATCTCTTAAGGATACAATAAGATTTATTAGGTGGAAACGCGATACTGAGTCATCTAGGTGCCTACATCCCGAAGCACTTTTGTGTTTCAGGATGTAGGCACTGTAGCTAGTAAAATTACTGGGTATAAGTATCACCTAGCATCATCACATTACACACCTCAAAGATAACTGTATATCTCCACTATTTTATGGATCTTATTATACATTCATACATATTATATACACCTTCCTTTTCAATCACCCTATCTACTAAAAAAAAATGGTCAAGCGCGAGTCGGACTCGCCCGTCGACGGTTCCGCGGCAGCAAGTAACAAACTTAAATATTTTTTATTTACTTAGGCATCTACTACAGCTTCATCACTGCATAGTATAAAGCAATGTCGCTTTTTTGTCCCTATATTCCTATGTGTAAATGTAAATATTTAAAATACGCAACGGATTTTCATGCGGTTTTTTAAATAGATGGAATGATTGAAGAGGGAGGTTCTTATGTATAATAAGATCCATCAAATAGTGGAGATATACAGTTATCTTTGAGGATTCTAATGTGATATCGTAAATAATTTCATTTTTTCCGTTTACATTGCAAACGCAGGCTGAACCCTACAAGATTTATCAAAATAATGTACCAAGTATTGTACACATTGAAAAGGTCTACAGCATACGATTTCAATGAATATTTTTGTAGAAATTAAAAATGGAGGTACGTAGCGTTTGCGTCGGTACCGGCAAACCGGGCAGGTGGGAGCGTGCCTATATATATGCAATATTACCATTGCACCCGTGCGAAGCATGGGCAGGTCGCTAGCCATTAATATGAAAAAGAAAGTGGTTCACAGTTTATGACGTAAAAGGAACGTTTCCATATATTTTGTATGAGATTATTGATATGTGACGTCATTGCTCCCTATTATAAATTGACCTAATATTATTGGTTTCAGTTTATTTAAAAATACAATATTGTAAATAAACAACAGTGATCAATGAAACGACATATAAAATAAGGTGCGCTTTTATAAAATAAGGTTTAGTATTTTATTGCGGATGGTGGAGAATACCGAATTGAATCAGTTCGGACAAATTGAATGAAGGCTTTTTAACGAAAATTCATTGTGCAAATAATTATCGGGGCAGAAGTGCTTAGAACAGATCCTGCTGTGGGTCTTCCAGTTCCAGTTGGGTCTCCCGACTCGTCTCATCCACTCTTGTTTCATCTTTTCATCCTTTGGGAAACTGTAATATTATAATAAACCTTAATATATCTGCTGATGTTGCTTCGCCGGAAAGCCTAACTAAAATATCGATATGTAAAAGCCACATCACAAGTTGAAATGTTTACCTAGAAAATTTAATTAGGATTTTTTGAGAAAAGTAGACAAATACAATTTAATATATTTTGGCTTTTATTTGAAAAGTACAACTATAAGTAAGAACATTTATATTATAGTTGACACATTTCCTGATTATTTAATATAAATTTAACCAAAAACTCACGAATGAAAGTGAATCTTTTCACCACTGCTTTTTTCTTCCCGAATGTGAATAACAGCCGTCAATTTCACAAGACATGTTTTTATGACCTAAAACACTTCATAAGGAACGAGCACACATAAAGATAAATCACTATCTTAGCGTAAATTATACAGAAAATATTCTTATAATCAAGCCGCCAAACCACTGACAGTACTATAATCCGGCCATGTGAAAGGTGTCAAACTGTTTATAACAATCTTTAAGAATGCACGTCAAAATGTGATTTTGAATTTAGTAGTATGCTAAATAAGTCCAATGACATAACATTGTATTGAGTCCACTGACAGATGTGACGACCTGCTAATTATGAGAACATTGTTCAGTTTGCTGTCTCATTTTCGCCTACGCAAAATCGTGTAAGGAGTGAGAGCATCAGGTATACGTTTTTAATCGGTATTTTAGCCCGGATTCCATGCTTTAGTCCTATTTCTATGTAGTGGATATAATAATTATCTGTAGTTCAAAGTTATCGAACTGAATCAATTTACTTGTAAGGCTAACTCATTTTGGTATCTAAGCATAAATGCATTGCGTGTAAACGTCTTTCGATATTGGTTTACTTATTGGCAGTAGTTACTTAATTTAAAATTCTCGTTTTTTAAGACAAATTCTCTGAACATTGTCTAGCTATCGTCAGATCATTGGTAAGGACCTCACGCCTCGGTGACATTAGTGAAATTGTATTGGAGCAAGTTCATTAAGTTACCATTAGAATTGTTTCGGCTGCACTCCCACGGACTTTTTATAAATAGACACATTTTCAATTGACATTGAACTTGAGTGAGCACGCGCGTGATCTGGCTACAGTGCATTGAACACAGTATTGTTTTATGCAATTAGGTAGCAAGTAGATAGGTATGCTTGGCGACGAAAGTCTTTGAGCAATGCGTCCTATCTGAACTAATATACGCAGCTTATACATGGACTGCGTGATTGGTTCACAAGTTCAAAGTCACTCAAAGCGCAATGGAGCGAGCTGTGCTCCGGGTTTTTCTCAGGGATAATATTGACGTTATTCGTGAGAGAACTACCGTTACCGATATAGCTCGTATATCGAAGAACAGATTGTCGTTGAGAAAGGTGGTAGACTAAGGTGTCTACCTACGTACCAGATACTGTAGCTAAAATCACCGGGTATAAGACCTAACATTTGTTGTCTCTGGTGTCGGGCGCAGTGCGGCATTGACGGAAAATAAAGACTGTCTATAAGTTGTTGGTCTCATTCGATGTTGCTCTGTCTGTTGATTTATTTTTAGTCAAATCTGCTCTGTCATGGTCAGGCGTATCGCTTACCACCAGGTGAGCGTCTTGATAGTCCTGTACACTTCTAACATAAAAAAGGACACGAGTGCTCTCGGAGGAGGCTGGATGAGAAAAGCAGAAGACCGGTTTGTATGGCGCAGAATAGGAAGTCCTATTTTCAGCAGTGTACTGCGGTAGGTTGAAGAGAGAACAATATGCAGACCGACTTGGTTAAGGCTACGGCGCTTCAAGCGTCGGAATTGGAGGTCTAATTTACTGAACTCTACATATTTTTACTAGCCCTTATTTTTTCCTGGAATCGGGTTCCTTGTTTGACCGTCATTGATCTTTTTTAGGGTTCCGTAGCCAAATGGCAAAAAATGGAACCCTTATAGATTCGTCTTGTCTGTCTGTCTGTCCGTCCGTATGTTACACCCTTTTTTCACCGAAACTATAAACACTACACTATCCAAACTTTGTAAGTATATGTATTCTGTGAACCGCTATTAGGTTTTGATAAGAAACTTGAAAAATAATATAATATATTTTGGGGTTCCCCATACATTGAACTGAAACTCAATTTTTTTTTATCGTACCCCCCCCCGTGTTGGGTATCAATGCGTAGAGCTTGAAAAATGATAAAGAAGTACCTAATATCATTTTTGTATAAATTGAATATTTGGCGCGAGAGACACTTTTAAAGTTGAAAAAATTGTGTCCCCCCCTCTAATTTCTAAACTATGGTGTTGATAAAAAAAAATGATGTTCATTACCATAAAATATAACAACGAAATTTAGATTGAACGATTTCTGGTGTGCAGTTTTTTTTATACGTCATAAACGGTGAACCACTATTTTTCATATTAAAGCTGTACTAGGTGCATACGTAAATAAAAATTACTTTATTTTATGTTACTTGCTGCTGCGGAACCCTCCACGGGCGTGTCCAACTCGCGCTTGGTAAATTTTTTAAATAAATAATAATACCATTTATGAAAGTCGAATCGAATTTGAAATGTGAATATATTTTTTTAATTCACAGTTGGTAATAATAAAAAAGTTTCGACTGATCACTCTAGAAACAAAACCGGGTAGACCAGGCAAAATATGGCAAGCCGAATAAAGAAGGCACTGTTTACTATACATTCGCGAATATCTGCAGTCCGCAAAGAAAATTGAAAAGGGTTCCCACAACGCGTTCCCACGCACCCGTGACGTAATGAGTGTTAGAGACACGGCCAGCAGTTTCGCGTAATTAGCGATGACGTAGGTGCTTTGTTGCGTCATTGTTGTAGTGTATTTTAACACGCTACAAAAATGACGCAACAAAGCACCTTTTTTTTTAATGATGGTAGTGTTTTTTGTCCTAGGTTTCAATTTTATTCTACTAATTTATTTGGCATTATGACACATTCCACTGTAATTTAAAAAGGTAGGTAAACTAATCATCATCATCATAATCAGCTCATAATACGACCCCATCAAGGGGCACGAGCCTACCTGTATAGGGTGTATAGGCCTTAGTCATCCACGCGGGCCCAGTGTGGATTGGCCGACTTCACGCACAACGTTTGAATCTCTTCGCAGGCGTGCGCAGATTTCCTTTACGATTCGATTCCCGGGCAGTACCTACAAACATTTGTGTCCATGAACATTAGTCTGTTTGTATTAGTCTGGATGTTTTTATGTATTACGTGTATTTACAAAAACAGTATACAAGTATGTTTATCAGTTGTCTAGTACCCATATAACACGCTAATGCTGAGTTTAGGGCTAGATGGTGCTGTGTGAATGTCAGTGGATATTTATATTTGAAGGAATAGAATTACCATTTTCAATCTTAAAATGTTTTGATTCCCACTTTCCCTTCCCTCTAAAGTTCCCCGTTAACAATGATCGAATCGTAGTTATGATTAATTCATACAGTTACCTACCGCTGTGAAATGGTAATAGCGCGTAAATATTGATCAACCAGTGTTAATATGGTCATCAAAGCATAACGGTTCAGTTTTTACTTTCTATCGTTTGCCGAGATTAGAGATCTTGAATATTTATTTGTTTTTTTTTTAACCAAATTAAGTGGACGGGCGATCAATATACTCACCTCGTGGTAAGTGATACGCCTGACATTCTGTCAACACTGCCTTGCGCCCGTCACTCGAGACGACAGATGTTATGTCTCTTATACCCGATAATATCAGTACCTACAGGTAAGCGTAGCGCGCTAATTCTAAATCTATTAGCTACAGTATCACGAAACACAGAAGTACAAACTCTCTATTTCCCGGGAAGATATCTGTCACTGCTGTGGTACCTACCTAGACGACTCAGTACAGAGTCTACCACCTAGTAAACATTTTGTTGTCATCCAACCCGCACTGGGCCCGCTTGGACGACTAAGGCCTAAACACCCTATACGGGTAGGCTCGTGCCTCTCGGTGGGGACGTTTAATGAGCTGATGATGATGACAAATGCTGAAATCTTAAAAATGGTTAACAGAGCAATAAAGTACAGGTATGAATATTATTAGGTTCTCGAATGGAAACCACGCACCAGCAAGCGCAGCGTAAGACGGCCGCCCACAAGATGGACAGATGACCTAAGGAATGTTGCGGGTGGCGGCTGGATGCTGATAGCTTCCGACCGGTTGGAGTGGAAGATGGCTGAGAGCCATCTGCGTTCGCCAATTGTCCGGTGAAGCTGTGAAGGCCACCTGCGAGGTGGCCACCTGCAAGTCGATACGAAAAAAAAAGGATTTGAAGATATTGGATGGATCGTCAACTTAATCTTAGCCACTACGAAATCGATAACTCTTTTGTTACATTAAAGGATGCTGCACGGACTTTTTTAATAAAAAGTTCAAGCCAACCGCGGCGTACAAATGACCGACCCGAAAGTTAATTTCAGGGAGCACCAACCATAATCTCTTGGGCACAATGTCGTAACAAAAGTATACAATCCAACATTTTGTTTTATGTCACCTATAGGTAAGTCAGTCTGACAGAAGTGTATAAAACATACCTGTCTTGTTAACATTTTTGTATCATCATCATCAGCTCATTAAACGCCCCCACCGAGGGGCACGAGCCTACCCTTAATGGGTGTATAGGCCGTAGACATCCCCGCGGGTCCAGTGCGGATTGGTCGACTTCACGCACAACTCGTGAATCTCTTCGTAGGCGTGTTCAGGTTTCCTCGCGATGTTTTCCTTCATCGTAATAAATTGTCACCATAATTTTTGTCTATCGAAACAAAAACTCTTGACTAATTAAATAATAAAAACATTGTAGTAGCATTATTTGTTGACTTTAAAAAAGCATTCGACACGTTGGATCATGATGGCTTACTCCAGGCTATGAAGGAATGTGGTTTAAGGGGCCCGATCAACGCTTGGTTCAAAGAGTATTTACGAGAACGACAACTGACTGTTAGTATCTCTGGAACGAGCAGTGTCAAGGGGGATATAAGGTATGGAGTCCCTACTGGTTCCGTCTATGGTCCTGTTGTCGATAGCATATAATGCACGTTAACAGCATGCCAAATGTTATAAAGAGATGCAAGGCCTATATGTATGCTGATGATACGTGTATTGTATATGGGGACACGGATCAGGACAGGATCCAAATGGTAATGCAAGAGGATTTTGTCAAGGTTATGCGATGGTCCCACGATAATGGGATCCTTATAAACATAAACAAGACAAAGTGTATATCAATATTAATAATAATATTAAAAATAAATAATAATAATATTAAAAATTAATTAAAGGACATACATACCACTGTCTACACAGTGGTAATAAGAACTGTAACTGTATGAATATAGAAATGGTTACATCATATAAATATCTAGGCCTCACTATAGATATGCACTTTAGTTGGACTGCCCATATCGATACTGTATGCAACAGACTAAGATCTGTACTTGGGAAATTACAATACTTAAAGTATAAGGTTACAAGGGGTATAATGTATTTAGTTTACTATGCACTAGCTGACGCTGTTATAACTTATGGGCTAGGTGCATACGGTCTGACTTTTCCTACACATATTAATAAAATAAAAACATTACAGATTAGGATTTTAAAGTTGCTAGTGAATTATAGTGATAAATTGGCATTGGATGGTGACTATAATAAATTATTTAAAATATGTAAAGTGCTACCAGTAGATTATAAAATAAAGGCTGTAATTCTAGTACTTGAACAATACGGGAGCTCTGAACATAAACACTAGAAAGAGTACACCTATTTAACTCGCTCTGCGAATAAACCGAGGTTGAAAGTGCCTAAAGTCAGAAACTATTATGGCAGGCGGACAAGATCTTGGCTGACACCGGTTTTTACCAATGAGTTGCCTCATGATTTATTGCAAACAGCACAGAGCAAAAATCATCTCAAAGGTCTTCTGAGAAGACACTATTTATCTTTGTCCTTAGGCATAACATATCGTAAAATTAATTTAAATGGCTACAAACAGTAAATAATAGAATTGTATAATATCAACTAGGCATACTTTGTGATTTTTGTTAGTATTATAATTAGACTAGATTATATTTAAAATTATTTGATAATTAAATATTAGTAAGTTAAGGTCATACTGTCAACTCAGATACGAGAACTGCTGCCGACAAACTGTTTTACAGTTTGGCAGATAGTAATAATTGTTCTTTGTTTTTTTTGTGTAGAATAAATTAAAAAAAAAATGCGATATAAATCGCCACAAAGCCTCTATTTTTTTTTACTTATCTTAAAATACAACACACTTAGGTTTTACTCGTATTAGTAAAACTCATCGCACAAAGCGTAAACAAATGAAAGCTCTAACGAAAGCTGCCACCCGATATCCAAGTCTGAGATTGAAATCAAACAAATTGTGGTTATTCTACACTATTGACATCTGCAAGAGCTTGCAATCAAATAGGTTCAGACGGACCGGGGGAATGAACGGCTTTGGAGGGTTAACTGGCAACGTGACTGTGTCGGTAGTTAGTTTAGTCAATTACCTGAGGGATGTATGTATGTACATATAAATAAAATCAGACGCTCTTATGGTGAAGGAAAACATCGTGAGAAAACCTTCATGCACGCCTGCGAAGAAATTTGAAAGTTGTGTGTGAAGTCGTCCAATCCGCACTGGGCCCGCGTGGACGACTAAGGCCTAATCAACCTATACGGGTAGGCTCGTGCCCCTCGGTGGGGCCGTTTAATGAGCTGATGATGATGATGATGAAATAAAATGGGAGAGTCTGTTTGTAATATTTTCACCATGCTATGAATATAAAGTACACACAACAAAATAAAAATTTTAAAATTCTTGTCTGTCTGTTTGATCCCGGTAATCTTTGAAATGGCGGAGCAGTTTTGCACGGGACTTTATTTCGGCAGGTAACTGATGTAATAAAGAACGTTATTTTTTTTAACAGTACTTAATATTACTCAATAGTTTTGTTATTTTTATTGCGTATGTTAGTTTTTATCTCATGTGTTGTTATTTTAATGTTTATCAATGTTGTGTATCCCAATGTAATAGGCATTTTGAATTTATTCCAATTTTGAATAAAATATTATTTTTAAATTTTAGTTCGAAACTGAAAATTCACATTCAAATGTCAAATAAATGAACTGCCTTTGTTGGCAGCAGGAAGTGGCAGACGGAAGAGGTGAAAGTTCAGGCCAGTAACCCAGACCCTGGCCAAAGTCCAAGGTTAGAGTATTCAAACTAATACCGTGATTATCGTTGCTGGCATGGCGCCAATAAGGGGGGAACACCGGAGCGAGATAATAATGTTTTATCACACTATAAAACACAAACTGCAGAGCGCTTTCTTTTTAATATAATGGGTATCTATTTAAATACTATTTCTAAAGAGCACAATCTAGTATACCGTATGAATCGTGATCTAAGATGAGGATACCTTATCAAAAATATTGAGCTTCCTATTTGAGTAATATTTGTAACGCTACTTCTATTGGTTATAGTCTTATTTTTTATAGTATGGTTAAGTACACGTGTTTTTTAACTTTAGTTTAGAAGTTTGATTTGAAATATAATGACTGAAGCATTGCAATATATTTATGAAAATTAAATTTACGTCCGTAAATACTATCACACCTTTAAAAAAAATGTGATTCACACAATTTTAATACTAGGACTAGAAACAAACTTGCTGTTGTTGGATTTTGACTTCGACTTTTGGCTTTGTTCACAGTTTTGAGGGGCTCAGATTAACCTTAAAATATAGTTTTTCATGTAAACACAATACATTAAACATAGAAACACACAAACAGACTAATGCAAACGGACATCTTGAATCCGGAATCCTTGTGTAATAGCCTACTTCTTAACCATTACACCAAGTCATACACAAAAGTCATTAAAATGTAATTATTTGAAACATAGAACCAATCACACAGCTTCGAATTACAAAACTTTGTTGTTATAAATATGAAATAACGGCTGCCGAAGGTATAACAAAGGTTTGTACTCGATAAAAACAACGATTCAAACAGAAATATGTCCGAGTAACACACATTTGTGGGAAATTAAAAAGGCGTACTTGGCGTTTGCTGTTACTACGGAATTGTTCAGTGGACCGCCCACTTCGTAAAAGCAATTAATTTCGAAACTCTGAACACGGGAGCTGGTAAATTACTGGTGGACAACTGTGCTTGAGAGGGTAGATGGAAAATGAACGTATAATTTTCAGGGATGGTTTGTAATTACTGCTTTCGTCGGTTGATGATATCGACGTTAAGTGTGAGGGAATGTCATTTTTGTCTCTTATACTCTTGTATTCATTGATTAATGTACTATGGAACTTATCTGGTCTTTCTTATTAATGCTAGATTAAAAAAAAGCTTTGAATTGTTAGCAAGCGTAGCGTAGAACGCCCTCCGGCTGATGGACTGACGACTTGCGAAAGGTCTCTGGTGGTGGCTGGATGAGGAAACCAGAAGACCGGGATATCCGGCGCATATGAGGGAGACCTATGTCCAACAGTGGACTGCGATGGGTTCATAGGAAATATTTGATAATTCAATACTTTTTCAGTATCTTATATCGTACTCTTACACCCTATTGGCTTCTTTTTAAAAAGTATTTTATATACGGCTTAGTACCGCAACGCACTGGTGGCACTTCTGGTGTCATCGTTGTCCCTGGGCGGAGGTGAACACTTACCATCAGGTTTCTCTTGCTCGTTTGCTCCCTACATCATAAAAAAAAACGTAGCAAAACATTAAAAGTCAGACTTACTAGAAAATAAATGCAAGACGCTGTAATTGGGCTGAAAATTAAGTAAACAAGTTGTTAATACAGTTTATACTTAAAAACAATTGGTTCCAAAAATCCCTTCAATGCTACAAAAAGTGTATTACTGAAGAATAAAATTTGTAACGTTAAAGAGATAAAAGGTTAAATTGGTAACTATTTGTATAAACGACTATGTAAGGCCTATATTAATACTAGCTTCGGCTTATGGCTTTGCTTGCGTTAGAATCGGGTTCAAACGTTCCCCTTTCCTGGCTACGAAAACAGCATATTATTTAGCATCAATTTTAGCTTCCTACCTTGGAAACTGTGAAAAGTTCCATATACAATTTCACTCTCTTTTTTAAGCCTTTGGGGCAATATCCAAAAAGAAAAGTTGCTAGATTATATTTTGGTAAGGACAAATAGTCTGGATACTAATATTTAGGATTCTATCTAAAAAATTGAAGTTAGCTTCATAAAAACTTCCACCCTCCATTTTAGTGAAGTGGAGGGTTCAGAGTTAGGAAAAAACTACATCCCTTCCACTTTCTCCAATTAAAAATTCACATGTATTCGTCACCTCAAACAGGCAACAGGCAGGCTTTTACATTTGTTATAATTAGTATGGATATTGGGATAAGCATTATAATCTCACAAATGTTATAACTTACCAATTTGAGATTAATGATTAGAAACAATTGTATATCTTAACTTGAACGTGTTATATCAACATGCTCCGTAAAGTTTGGGCTTCACGAATAGCGTTCACGAGAAAGAACTAAGAAACTCGATAATTTCAAATATGAAGATAAAGAATTAAAAAATATATTCCACTTTTCTATCAACGAGCTTAGTGAAATCAATAAAAAAGGCAATGAAAATTAATTATCACAAACAAACTCTATCATTTAACTACTTCATAAGGATGCTTTCCAACTTCCAACTGTATTTTATACGAATTCAACAAATTCATTTAAATAAATCTCCCTAGCTGTCCGATTTCAAAGCGGGTTCGAATGACTTTGATGAGCCCCTGTACTGGTTTGTTTCTATTGTTTTCATTAAACGTTTGTAACCGGAAATCAGGATATCTCAACGAATTGTGAATGTTTCCGTGTGAATTTGTACCATAAAAGTGTGAAATATAAAAAGTATATTTATCTACCACAAAATTACACGAAAACAAAATAAAAAAACGAATATGCCAGATGATTTAAAGGAAAGAAAAACGATGGTAAAAATTAATAGAAAATGTCTAGTTTATAATTATAAAACATACAATATTGTTTCCTGCCAAGCTTTTGTTGAGTCGTAAACCGTAAAGTAACGCTAACATGAAATAACCCCGTCTCTACATTAGCAGTACTACAGTCATTTTACAGTACAACATTACAGTACTCTTACGTCACTTACATTTTGATCACCAATGTCAATGTGTGGTGGATTTAGATTAAACTATCACAGTTTAACCTACGACGGCTTTGACGTCTGGGGAGTTTACAGCTTAATGAGAAAACACAATTGCATATATCTGGCAGACGTTCCGATGTCTGCTTGGATTGAAACAGAGGTTTGAAAATTGAACATTGGTTTGAAATTTTATACGTCGTTCTTAGTGAAGTTTCAGTGACTGTTTTTCGTGGCGTGATTTCTTTATGCGATTACTCAATAAAATATTTTAGGATATTCATGTGGACAATATTTGACTAAAATTTTGCGGAAATGTTTATTCGTCTGTTCATTGGGAGCAACATTAAGATGTTGGTTCTGGCTTTAATTTTAGGCTAATAGTTGTTAACATTTACTCGTACTTATGAGCACCGTGTAGTGGGATTCGGTCCAATCTATACTGTGCGGAAGGCCTATATATATATAGCCCTACAATGGAATTTTAATCCTTCGAACGCCAGGTACACACAATAGAAAATTAATTATTTCTGACGCCTTTGGGTGTCATTGGACTCATTGGCTTTCAAAGGGTTAAAGGCTCATGATGTTAAAGATGGTTCATCGGTCTTGAAGGCGTTCCACGCATCCCACGCAGACTCAACTCTTGAACTAGTTTGCGCCAACCGCCTTCGTTTCTAAAACACACAAGGTAGTTTTAATATCTTCAATTTGATAATCCGTTGAGCTATGTAATTTTACATCTTTGCCAAATAAAATATTTATTAAAAGTGACTACATTCCTTGGTAAACATGTTTTGATACATTAGTCATTCTTACGAAAGCAGCTCTTCTAAAATGTCATAACGCATGTGGGCGCGACTGTCTCTGGTTTGTTTAGTAATAAAATCTATATTAAATAGTTCGAAATAATATCACCATATCTTAGGGCAGACTGATTTGTAAGTTATTATTGCGATCATTGGATATTGGATGTAATGGTTAAAACCCTTGACTACTACATCAAGGGTTCTGGGTTCGATCCACGTATATTTGTTTGTATTCGTCTGGGTAATTTCTGAAAGACGTATTTATGTAATATAAATGTACGAACGAATTAAGAATAATTTCCTGTTTAGAACATACTCGTATAATACAAGTTTTTGTCTAATACTGTGACTAGGGGATGCAGTGTAAATGTCTTCAAAATATTAAACAACAAATGTTAATATCTACTGGTTTTTTTATATTTTAGTTAGGTTATATTATAACATTACACTGCAAGGTCTTTTCATTTATCTTATTTCACCAACACGTCGGGAAAATACACAGTTTTAGATTCATCATCGTCATCAGCTCATTAAAAGTCCCCACCGAGGGTTACGAGCTTACCCGTATAGGGTGTATAGGCCTTAGTCTTTGAATGCGGATTGACGGACTTCACGCACAACCTTTGAATTTCTTCATAACAGACGCAGGTTTCCTTACGATTTTTTTTTCACTTCGTCGGATAAAGGATACAGGTTACTATATCTCTTCAAACAACTCTTTAGTAGTAGAGCCGTAGAAATAGTGGAATTATTAATAATAATTATCAGAATAAGGTCGTTAAGAATCCTTCGAGTGACACTAGCAAGGCTTTGTTTCAATAGACAACCCTTTTCGTCCTGAAGGGATCCTATTGTTCTCGTTTCTATGTGTATTGAGGACACATGAAGGGTAAAAAATAAATTGCTTATAATGTGGAAACATTGTCTTTGAGAGTCAGCTTACAATGGTTGATCAGTAAATATTTTCGATTTTCTCAGGTTGATATGGTAGTTAGGTTATTAAGGGTATTTTTTCAACGTCTGGTGATACAGTTCGAGTTATCTCTACCATCTTAGAAGCTAGTAGGAATGTTGGTTAGTTATGTAAGTATATTAGATTTGCTTTAAAATATCGGACTTAAGCCGGTGTAAATGATGGAGACCTCATAATGAAAGAAGTTATCATTAATCAAACACCATACTTCCATCTCAGCTCTGTTTGTCGTAGCAGATTTTAATTCACTCTTTGTTTATATCATAGAAATCATTATCATCAGCTCATTAAACGTCCCACCGAGGGGCACGAGCCTACCGAATAGTGTCATTAGGCCTTAGTCGGTCAGTGCGGGTTGGACGACTTCACGCACAACCTTTGAATGTTTTCGAAGGCGTGCGCCTTCTTTACGATGTTTTTCTTCACTGTAAAAGCGTCGGGTAACGTATATATATTTTTCGAAAATTGGAAAACACATTGGTACGTGGCGGGATTTGAACCTCGGCTCTCCCGGTAGGAGGGCAACAGTCCATACTATTGAGCCACCAACGCTTTTCTCATAGCAATGTGCTATGTAAATGATTTGGGAAAATTAAGTGTCTTGGAAACTGTATTTAACTAAATACATAAACTTTTTAATTTGATACCCCCTCAAACGGAGGGTGTAGTGAAATCATACATGATTACGAATGCATAAAAAGACACCAAAAGTAAAGTTCCTGCTGGTTGAAAATGATAAGATTTACTCTAGTACACGACATTCGCTAAGGTAAACCATACTACTGCTATTAATAAAGATTGACAAGAATATTTGGAGAAACGATTCTTGGTACAAGTTTGCTGCGCGCTCTGAGTTTTACGATGTAGAAAACAAAAGTTCATTTACGGTGATACAGTGTTTCTCACGTAATAAGGGTTGTTAAGGCCGTTTCGACCTTTTTATTTATATTTGAATTTTCATTTTAGTTTTTCTTCTTTTATATTGATTGTTTTTTGTTTCGTCAACTACTTTTTCTTCCTAAATACAAATTGGTACAACAAACATCTGACTATTTTATTATTTAATCTACTTTTGTTTTCTTTCACAGGGGTAAATATTGCTGGCTGATTTGTTAGATTAATTATTATTGTTTCAGAATAAATAAAGGGTGCACAACATTATTGTAAAAGATATAATTGTATCATATATTTCGGCTGTATCTATGTATATATCTGTTGTATTGTTTGTAAAATGGTTTGGTTTATCATAAGGGGGAGTATTTATTATTAAAGGGATTTCGGGGATTATTCAGTTTTCAGTAGACTCTGTGATCGTTTTTAACTTGCTCCCCTATACTTAGGGTTCTTAAACAAGGGTTTTTAAATGTTTTCTCTGAGGCCGTGGTATCATTCTGGTCATCCCCTTCGTGCCAAAGCATGGCTCTTCCATCATCATCAGCTCATTAAACGTCCCCACCGAGGGGCACGAGCCTACCCGCATAGGGTGATTAGGCCTTAGTCGTCCACGCGGGCCCAGTGCGGATTGGACGACTTCACACACAACCTTCGAATCTCTTCGCAGGCGTGCATGAAGGTTTCCTCACGATGTTTTCCTTCACCGTAAGAGCGTCGGATAACGTACATATATTTTTCGAAAATTCGAAAATACATTGGTACGTGTCGGGATTTGAACCTCAGCCCTCCCGTTAGGAAGGCGACAGTCCACACCACTGAGCCACCGACGCTCTTCCATACATAGGTAAATATTATATTGTTTTTACCTTAAAAGATAGGCTGCGTATATGTCTTGTTAACACCTTTCTAATATTGCGGTGGATACCTTTCTAAATACCTCAATCGAACTACCACCTTTAAAATGCCAGGGTGCTGATCGTTTTTTCTTCAATCTATCGCAGTCTACTGCTGGACAAAGGTTTCCCTCTTTTTACGCTCGATATCCTGGACCTCCGCTTTTTTTAACCAGCCTCCACTAGCGGCTTTTAGTACCGACTAAAGGCCGCTAGTGGTGGCTGGCCACAGGGTACGCTTGTCCAGCAGTGATCTGTAATACAGAACTCGTTTGTTCGAACGGTCATCAGTTCTGTGACCTAATATGTGACCAGCCCAGGTTACTTTTATGTAAAAGAAACGAGTTTTGATATTGATGATATTTATCATTAATATTAAAGCACTTGAACGTGAACAACACATTTTAAGGTACCCCTGGTATAACATAAGCAAGATGAATGAGCGCATCTCGCATCTTCAATCTTGCATAGTCAGGTTTTCGTTGCGCAAAAATGCATTAACGGTTTTACGTTTGTGCCATTTCAGCGCTCGTTTTATTTAGTGTTTTGCTAAAAGGTTTCGCTTAATCTTGTGTGATGCAGATTCTTTCGTAAACTTTTATTTGCGATACGAATGTCAATATACAAATGTATAGTTTTCGTAATTGAATCGCGATATCGCGTAGACTATGTTCAGAACCAAATTTATGTGAGTCCCGTATATATGCCATTTTATATTGTTTTATTAATTTCTCCCCGTATTTCGGTGACTGCAGTTGACGTGGTCCTTGGCATTTTTAAGTGTAACTATGTGACAATTATTTTATTAGACTAACCAGATATCCTTCTATCCATACTACTGCACCTTACGGTTAGTAGCAATAACTTTACATATAGAAATAATATATGGTAGCCAGAACAAAATCGGAGGAAGTTTTTAAATATTTATCCGTTGTTTACATTTTATATGAGTAGTACAAGCTACTTGCTTTAATTGGAATTAGATGGCACTGTGTAAATGTCACAAATAAATAACCTTATTGTTATTATATTTGCTTGACTTACGCGATCGTACTGGTGTGTGACAGGCAGTTTCCACCCTTTTGAGAAAGCAGAGGAAATGCTTTATAATACTTAACCTTCTATTTAGTGAAGTACCCTCTGCAGTGACTGATTGTAGTTACAATATTGATAGAAATAAATGATGTTACCAACTTACGGAAGAGTTCGTAGTCGAGTACGCTTGTAGAAAGGATTACCTTTATCTATCAATTTCAAAAGGTCTATTTTCAGGGTCTTCAACGAGAATGGCGACCCGTCCTAAAGTATTATGGGGCCCTGTAACCCTACTTGATTACTTCCGTAGGTAGAAAATTCGGGATAGTTACACCCCATGTACAAGTTGTTCTGTTCAAGTCTCTTTACGAAGTTATCCCTTTATTTATTTAAGTGCGTCTTCAATCTTATTGGAGGTTATTTTTTATGAAATATGTAAGCAATGTAGTTAAAAGTCAACCTAAAAGTAAGTGGTTACTTTTACCTATGAACAATTAATGCATTTCACAACACATTTAGTGTACCTTATATTAAAGTTTTGCTACAAGGTCAAAGGTCTTGGATCCTATCTCCATGCAGTACACACATTTGTGTCATGAATATATTTTACATTGTCGGATGATTATGTATCTGTATGTATTTTTAAAAACAATAATTAGGTATATTAGCTTCAGAGAAGTCTCTTATACTCATAAGCTTGCTAATGATCCGCCTGTGTCTGTTTCCGGCCACATACGACCATTCAAAAACGAGTGAAAAGGCTTTCTATGGGCAAGCACGCTCCGTTTTAGAGCACGTCTCTTCTACATAATAGAAGATGATGCTGCTAAGAGTAAGCCCATCATAAATAATTATAGCTTAAAGTGATAGATAGTGACTTGTAAATATTTGAGGCTACGTATATTATATATCTTAAATTAGACAGCTAAGTCTTTTATTATGGTAGATATAGCCAGATTAACGAACAATCAGATGAACCCTGATCTAACATTGAACGTTCTATTCTCTGTGTTAATAGTTGCAACACACTACCCATTTGGTGTTGCGGTTGAGACATCGACTGCAACACCGAGGGTTCCGGGTTCGATCCCCGGGCAGTACACACATTTGTATGCATGAACATGTCTTTTGAAATGGTCAGGGTGTTTTCTATGTCTAATATGTATGTATTTACAAAAAAATGTATATAAGTATGTTTATACCCATATTACAGGCTTCACGCTTAGGGCTAGATAGCGCTGTGTGAATGTCAGTAGATATTTATATATTATTATTATTATAATAAAATAAATAAAATTACACATCCCACTTGCACCAGCATCAAAGGAGGCCTTTGCAGTTCAATATATTTACTAGTAGTGGTTGTCCAAAAACTGATAAATATTTTTATAATTTAATGACTTCCAAGAAATTCTATATAAGTTGGTCTATGATGTTAAAGTGGTAGCTACATTCTCATTTGAAGTGTTAGAACACTTAACAAAGCCTGGCGCACAAAGAGTGCACCGCGCTTCCGCGCAGTCGGAATTAACTTTGTAACTAGTTTTTGGTGGAAAGTAAAACCATAAATAGTGTGTTGGAGACCGCTCTCAGAATTCAAAAGATGTGACATTTTTGTTGACGTAATGAAGTTTAAATATCGAATATCCAAAAGGATAAGGAACCGGGAAGAAATGCCAAATTTTTGGTATTTTTTTTTTGGTTTTGGAAATATTTGCATGAAAATTCTAATGGATCAATGAGTAAAAAGCAAAACATATGGTTAGGTTTTTCTTATTAGCGAATAGAATTAAGTAATCTTTGTATACTTTTCTTGATCAAGAAAGATATACTATTACTCAAAGTACGTTTTGTTGAAGGGAAGTAAAATGTAGAAAGTTGGTTTTAAGATCCCTATAGCCTTACGTGAACACACTGCGAAGCGATGTTTCAGGTCGGTGTGTATCACTCCACAGATAGTCAAACCAGCCCATTCGTGCCTAAACGTGGCTATTCCATTCTTGAATAAAGGTGTCAATCAATTGATATATATCTAGCTGTGGGCTTTATGCTTGATGTATTCATTATAAATAACGAAAACTTATTCAGTTGCTGACATAAAGATTAAACCTAAAAGGTACCCCCAAACAAACTTATATAAGGTACAATATATATACAATTTGTATTGTATTGTAGGTATTACTTGACAGCCGTTGGACGGATCGCCTTTGAAATAGTTTATTTAAAGCGACAATAGTACACATCTGAATAATACAATGTTTACTTGTGAAGCTGTTTTTATATAGACAAGTAAAACTTTCTTTGTTAGTGAACTGTCAACTGAATATCGGATAACCACGCACAGACTCGTGGGAGTCAAATTTTAATGGACGGGTTTCGGGCCAAAATGTTGGCGATTTTTTTGGATCTCGGTAGTGTGAAATTTATTCTGTAAAAATATATTAATTCAGGTTTATTTTTTAGACAAAATACGACGACCCATGTGTGTGTGTGTGTGGTGTAATGGTCGATACATCGGCTACTACACCAAGGGTTCCGGGTTCGATCCCCAGGCACTACAAACATTTGTGTGCATAAGCATGTCTGTTTGAATTGGTCTGGGTGTTTCTATGTATAATATGTATGTATACGTATTTACAAAAATAATATAAGTATTCTCAACCGTTGTTTAGGTCAAATATTACAGGCTTATGCTTAGTTTGAGCTAGATGGCGCTGTGTGTATGTCAGTGGATATTTATTTTTATATAAATTATGTACTCGTCGAGATTAAACGCTGAAAAAAGCGCTTTAATAAGAATTAATCCAGTTCGGTCACATATATCAACATATTCACAGCCTAATACATCCATTGCTGAATAAATTTGCTACCCCTACCTCAAGAACTGTATGTAGACTGATGTCTAGCAGTCAAGAGATATCGGTCATCCACCATCTCAACCAAGTCATTGATTTTTTTTGTTTTTATAAATATAATTATTGTAATTTTACAGATAATAAATATATAGTGGCTACTAATTTAAGAAACACTCTTTTTATCTTCCCTTAAATTTTAAATATTAAAATGCCATGAGCTAGCTAAAAAGGATTCACTAATCATATCTAGTAAAACTTCAACCGTAGCTTTTGAGCCCACAACATTCGTAGCATTTAGCTACACAGCTACGGCAGTCTGCAGCTACGACACACGTAGCTGATGATTATGAACATTGCTAGTAAAATAATCAAAAATAAAATCTAAAAGTCTTTATTCACGTTCCAACCTAGACTTAGATTTGACTTTATTTAATGTCATGGCCAAAATATGATTTACAACTTGAGAAAAGAACAGCTGTCAGCTTTTAAGCCATCGTGAGTGATTGTTATCTGTGGCTGTACTTATCCGCTATTTTGTTTGGAGATCGAATTTAAGCTAGTTGAACTTTGAAAAATATATGGTACGAGGAGATTAGTACACTTGCTTGGATTAATTTGATTGTTTACTTTCTACGCCATGTTTCTACGTGTTCAAGCCAAATGAGATATGTGAATGCATGCTTTTATAAAAAAAATCGATTATTTTTATGTTTATAAGTTTGAGCTTATAAGTTGTTAAACTATTAATTAACAGATGAGGGCACGCTAAAAATAGAAATTATTATTGAATGCAAATTTTAACTTAATATAATTAATAATACTCTATCTTAATTTAATCAACATCTTTTAACTATATTTTAGAGTTAGAACACTAATGAAGCATTGTTAAGAGAAAGATCGGCTACGGTCAGCATTTATAAATCCTTTTGATTGGTATAACGTCTAGACTTTCTAAGTGACAAGACCTTTTAATTATGATCGGTTCTGACTCTAATCTATGGATAGTAATCGCTTACCGCATTGGGGCGAGTGGTGGGTTCTTAACCAATTTTTTAATAGCTATGCTGTGTGGAAATGCCTTTTCTTGCAGTGGGACATTATGGGCTGATTATGATGATTGGTTCAGAACGTTATCTGCCATTTTGCTTAAGCTTGACGCTAGTGCCTTTTCGGTGGTTGGTCGGAAGTCAATATTATAACTGTACTAAAACATTCACAAAAGTATTCATACAAATGGCGCCACTGCACCACTTCCGGTTGAATAAATTTTATATTGAGACTATTACATTTCGATACAATTGTTACAAAACATTTAATTACAAGCATAAGCCATTTGACAACTTAGTTTAATATATACAGTTATTTCATAAAAATATACCGGAAGCTTAAAGACCAACTATTAACTTTGTCTTTAAATCAAAGATGGTGACATTGTTAATAATAATAAATAAAAATTCTTTATTGGAACCCATTAAAATTAACATAAACAATAAAGTGTTCTGTCTTAACAATATACAATATACATGCCTTAAGTTTAAAATATGTTGATGCATATACCTCTTATTTATAAATAATAATAAAAATGCATGGCATTATTAGAACATGTTTATGTAAATAACTACATTAACCAATTTACCGTTCAAAAATTTATGACTAAACTCTGCCTTTCCTGATAAATCAATTACGTCCTCGTAATTTTTAAGGCGACATTGTTAAATTTCTTATCAGAACACGTTTACGTAAATACATGAGACAAATTATACGTTCATTTATTTATGATAATACTAAACATTTGAATTTAACTTCAACCTATTCAGTCCACTACTGGGTTAAGGTATTCCACATTTTGCGCCAGATATTCAGGTCCTCCGCTTTTTCATCCTCACCAGAAAATTGCAAGTTGTCGGTCCATCGGACCGGAGGCCGTCGTACGCTACGCTTGCCAAGACGCGATCTCGTCGTCTGCTTCAACGGCCATCGGTATTGCGACATATACATCTGAATTGTTCAGATGATACTTGGAATTCCAGGAAGACTTAAATACAAGCCTCTATATCCTTGACCCTTACAATAACTCAGAACAAAACTGTGCGACCTCGATCAAAATGGAAAAAATATCAAAGTTGGCATCCGTTTGTTTTTAATTAAACGAAGGACCAGCGCGTCGCTCTGCGGGATTTCTCGAATGTACGCATCTTAAATAACTTTTATTTTGTGTTTTATTTAACAGAAGTGATATTAAGGATACGTGCGAAATATGTCAAAAATGTGTCAATACGAACTTTAAATAATATATTCAAATAAATAAGTACTAATCCATAGATATTTTTTTAATCTGTTAATAAATATGATGTAACATTTCATTTGTTATTGTGAGCATATTTGTTAAAACAATCTTAGGCAATGTTTATTAGAAAACCTGACCGTCTCAATATTGCTGCGCCCTATTATTATTATTATAAAACGGCGTGATAAAGTCAATAATGTTCGTTACTACCCAAAACACATTTTTGAGTTTTTAAAAAAATCGGTTCTGCCATTTTTATGAACTTTCTGAGTCAGTTTTCAAGCAATCAGGTTTTACAAAGTTGTTAACACACTCGAGTTGCGAGTGTTCATGGGTGGACTAACCATCAGGCGAGTTGTCTGCTTATTTGCCAACCTCTGTAGTAAAAACCAAAATCTAAACTCTGGTCCACTTTGTGATTAATTTCTCGACTTATTTACTGAATTCCAAGAAAAGTAGCTTTAATTTTTTCGCAACTCAATGTTTTCTAAATATTAATAATATAAAGCGTACAAATGTATATTTACGTTTCTGTACAAACAAACCTGTCTACCAATCAAGCTTTTGAGTTCACCGAGCCGGCCCAGCGGGGTGATTGGCAACTGGATTTAGAATTAATCACCCCAAAGTGAGTGAATGAGACCGTTCGTTACGCAGGCTTACCGCATGCCGGTTACTTCGTTAGCGTAATTTTGTTCTAGTCACTTTTTCCAGGGCCTTTGTAACTGATGCGAGTAGTGAAAACAGTTTTTATCGGAGCTTCCATATTTGTTCGACCAGTCGTTTTTAATCAGCGTGAAGCCCATAGCAACGTTGGCAGTTTTGAATGTAAGACGCAGAATCGATGACTCTTCTAAAAATGATGGCGTAGGGTGAAAAAAGATTCGGTGCTAAAAGGTACTGCTCTAGACAAACTGATTGAAAGGTGTTTATTGAGTTATCGTTTCTTTTGTAGTTTGAATCAGCTTTTTCGTTGTTACTACAAAGAAGCATATCTTAACTTTCAATATTAAAAAATATTTATTTTAGTGATGTTATCCTCACGACATGACATATTTGCTACTCGCTCTGTTGACAGGTGTGTGCCAAATGTTATATTGAATGCCAGGTTTCCTCACGATGTTCTCCTTCATCGTAAGGGCGTCGGATAAGATAAAATAATTTCGAAATTACGAAAACATATTAGTTCACGTGGCAGGATTTGGACCCCAGCACTCCCGTTAGGAGGGCAGCAGTCCACACCATTGAGCCACCGACGCTCACAGGATTCTTACCAAAACTTAAACTACTCGTGCGAAGCATCCTCTACATATTCGACTTGGTGAAGTTATGGGAATTAAGCAAAGATTTCGAAAAGATTTCTCATTACCCGACTACCGAAGGAGGGTTGTTATTCAAGCGTATGTATGAGCAGCCAAAACGGATTCACGAATTTTAACATATGAGGTGACGTCAGATTTATCTTTATAGCGCGAGTATTACTAAAAGTATAAAAATTCAAAATGGCGGATTATGATCGCCATTATGGATGTTTAAAAAAAATGTTGTATATGTTTGGGTGGGGAACCTGGAGTCCTGAAAGGCAGGAATATCCTAATTAAGCCTCCAGTTGGCCCGAATATTACATGTTTTACTTCTATTAGAACATAAAATTTACCTTTCTTTGATGCTTCTGTATTCTTTACTTTGTGTGTGTTTGTTTTTTAATTTCTGTTATGATCTGTTTAGAGGCTTGATAATTAAGCTATACTTTATAATTGTGAGATGTAGGGTTTTGGTAAAAATATTTATTTAACAATTTATGCACACACAGAAAAGACAAAACACAATAAACATGGAAAAGTACGTACAAAGGCACAGCTTATTTCACAATGAAATTTCTTCCAATTATATATTTTTTTCAATTATATGGTACATCTTGTTTTTCCTTTTCAGTGGATGTGTTAGCAGTCGGGTTTTGTGATTAAATATTTATTTTAAAAAAATGTTTTCTTCCGTTGTACATAAAGTACCTATTATTAAAGCTAAATGTAATGTATTGAAAAAAAATGTTAAAGTATTGTTTGAAACGCTCATCTGCTAAAGGTGGGTGCTAATAGCTAGAACACAATCCTAGACTATTGTAACTGTTAGAGCTTCTAAATTTGTTGTCTAAAATTGTGTTACAAGTAAATAAAATTAAAAATTATTGCGTTGATTAAAAAGCACTTTAACACCGAATATAATGCAATAACTTAAACATTGTCAGAAAAACGTTATATACATGGCGCTGCTCAACTTGTAAAAGGTCGCTGTTAGAGGCTGGATGAGGAAAGCGGGGGACCGGGATATCTGGCGAAAAATGGGGGAGACCTATGTCCAGCAGTGGACTGCGATAGGTTGAAGAGAGAGAGTTATGTCCATAAAGACCTTTGAGTAAATTGCAGCACACGCCATCAAAACGACATTGTAATCCCCCATTACTGGGAATCAGTTCGCAATTTATCACAATAGATTTACGTCACGTTAAAAGCCCTATAAAAGTTTTATACAACATTACAAGTGGAGTTGAATGCAATCACATTTTATGGGCAGAACTGCACCAACTTCTCGTGGTCTAACTAGTTTATTACTTACATTAGACGCGTATCACACGCTTGGTCAATTGCAAATGGCTACCTGACTAGATGACTTTGAAGTTAAAAAGCTACGTCTTAGTAATTTGGCGGAGTTCTGGGTTATGGCTCAAAATGGGTGAGGGTTAGGGCTTAAATCAGCAGTGGACTATGAAATTATGATAGGTCGTTGTTATTTATTTGTGGCAAACAGGTATTCTTCTAAATTCAATTTGTTGTACTGAATATGACATTAAACTCTACTCCTTTTGAAGAGAGGCCGTATAATTATACGGCCACAATTATTATCTCAATCTTACCTATTTCAAAAATTGTAAAATGAATGCTTTTATGAAGCAGGTACCATGAAGTTAAACCATTGAATACGGTATAATATTATTTATGTCTTTACAAGTTTAGGACTGCTCTTTGGTCAAATTTCAATTAGTGTACACGGTGGCTACTTGCTACATGACATAAACATATTTAATTTTCATTTTGCTTAAAAATTGATTGACCGGGAGCTACTTATCAATTGGAAAATTTTATAAATTCCTACAAGCTCTCCTGAAAGTAAGAGGTTAATTTCTCCAATTATAATCGCGACTATACGCTATAAGATACCTGTCGTATAGTGTCCATTAGTTCCAATCCCCACAACACAGATAGGACTCAGCAGTCTGTAAGTCAAATGTGAGAACTGAAACTCGATTCGAAATGTCTTGAAAGCAAAACAGTGTATCTAAATATTCATAGAACTGGCCCACTGGAGAGACCCTGGGGCGACACAATAAGCGATTTACGTGAATTGGATCAATTTTACTAGTCAACGCCTTTAGAGATCTATGTTGTGAGAATAAACACTTTGCTTTATGTGAATAAATTTGTAATAAAAGGTCGGCTGTAGGGTACGGAAATATGTCTATTCAGTATTGTCGAGTTTTAAGGGATTGTATGGATTGTATATAACTATACACCAGCATACAAGTTTTGGGACTCATGCTTACCATAATGACGAATAGCGATTAAGTGTTTGGCTACCTGATAATATACACTTGGTGCGACGGGTTCCAGCCCAGAGAGCCCAATTTTATTAGAAGTCCTTCGTTCAGAGAGGCTACGTTGTATGACTGAAGATCTTGTTATGTTAAGTTAAAGTGTTCACTCTACAGTCCGTAAACGTTACAAATTGAGTTAAGTACAAGGTATGATAGCAACTGTTTTAGACTGTGATTTTTAAGTGTGCGAGTTATTAAAATGTTTCATGTTATTAAGTGACAGGACGATTAGTGCGCTCGCCTGTTGGTTAGTGATATACCTGACCTGACCAGACGCAGTGTTGAAGGAAATTGATAACAGCATGTTAAAAAGGGTGTAGAAAAATCAGTAGTGTGACTAACAGGAAAAAGAATCCCGTTAGTCACACTGGTGTGACAATGAGCCAGTACTCAACTTTTTCTTTATTAACAATACCCTGCGCTCATCACTCATTACGCCGGATGTTAGGTCTCTTATACCCAGTAATTTTACTAGTTGCGGTGCCCTTATCCATAAACACAGTAATTAAATAAAAACCAAAAGCGTGGTATTTATATCAGAAGCAATGGAATACGGAAGATGCAGATGCTTTGTGCTTCAGATCAGTGACAAAAAACGAAACCGAGGATACTATACTATGGCACGTTTTCCGAAGAGTATGCATGAATAACATTGAAGAAATTCGCCCAGTCATTTCTTTTCGTCTGACAAGCATTGTCCTTGGAAAGCGTCGAGCACACTCAGTAGAAGTACCTACAAAGGTATATCGCAAATTCATATTTGTTTGACGGTGAAATTCGGTGCCATTTTTATTACGATGGTGGTAAATGCAACTGTTGCTAATAACGGCCTTGATGCCAAAAAGAGTGTGTAGTTGCTATATTAAGGATTTTAGGTCAAAATGTCGGCCTCATATGTCCTGCTATCATAAAGCGAATGAAAATGAAAAAGTGTTTATTCAGTTCAGGTCCTTACAGAACACTTATGGATGTCAAATACTGGTGCTGCCTCATAAGACTTTGGTTTCAACCCATCGCAATCAGATGCTCAACAAAGATCAACCCTATTTTGCGCTACACTTACAAACTCTGCTTTTCTTATCCATACTTCAATAAGAACTTTCTTAAGACATCGGGCTTGAGGGTGTCCTACGATACTTCATGATCGGTTTTTTCAAAAGTCTGAACCCTTTTACCAATACAATATATAGCATATTCTTTTTATTATTAACCCTTTCAATGCAATGCAAAAGACAATCTATTGGTTTCTGACGACTTTAGGTGGCATTGGCGTTCAAAGGGTTAAAAAACAAATCAATCGCAGTCTGCATTTAGCAGCATTCGATGCACTATTGAACACCTCTAAGACGGAAATGAGTTTTATTTATTTTTTGTTGTAAGGTCAGCAGTTTTAAAACTTTAATAGTGTCATCTAGTATTCTGCTGACGTAGAATACTCGAGCTACCAATACTCCGGCAATCGAGCTTGTTGACACAATTCCTTTGCCGTCTGTTATAAAACAGCATATATATTTTTAATGGTCGTTATAAATGTTTTAATGGCTGCTAAAATAAATATATATCGTTGACGTTTTGAAGTGAATTAGGCCGATTTGTTAATAAGTTGTGCGTTTTGTTACTTTACGATGACGTTTATGTGTGCGTTGTTGAAATAAATTTCCTGAAAACAGTGTCGGTATGCTGAAAAAAATACAACTAAAATAAACTTTAACCATTTCTCAGTCGACACATTAAAATTTACCTTATCAAATATATTTCTTTTAAAGTGCTTGTCACATAACGTTCATTATAATAATTCGTTTTTTATTGAGACGTTTGCATATAAAGGAATATTAGGTTTATGGTATAAGTAATTTGCGTATTTATCAGAATTCCTGATTTAAAAAAATAAAGATTGTTGACAAAAAAAACTTGCTCTCGATTTCGCAATTAGTGTGTTATTTTGATAAAAAAAGCGATTTTTATACGTCAAATTGGTTTGATTTAACTTGTTTTGTGTCGACCATAGCTGGTGATACAGACGTTAACTAAAGCCCGCCACTGCAACCCCTTCTTAGGCTATTAAGAGCAACGTGTGGTTATCCCCTATCCTATTAAAAGTTCACGTGTGCAGTGTGTGGTACAGTTAATTAAGGAGGTTACGCTAGTCATACTATATTTGTATGTTTTGACCCACAACGATATATTTTAAGATGAATAAGGGAGGCCGATAATTATAAATAGATAAAATATCCATCGATATTCATACTCATCATCATCTAGCTTCAATTTAGGCGAGAAGCTTGTAGTATGGTTCCTAAACAACGAATAAACATACTTAACTTTTATTTTGTTAATATAAACATAAATTTCATAGAATCACCGAGACCAGTACAAACGCATGTACATGTACAAATGTTTGTAATGCCCGGGGAATGAATTGCCATAATAGTAATTTGTCCCAAAATCAATATTTAGGTAACCCCTACATAAGTCTAAAAGTGATTCAGATGGAACTGAGAATTGTATGTAATTTTCTCTGTAGCTTGAGAAATGACCCGTTATCAATCTTAGGTGTGGCGCATCTTATGGAAGTACGAAGATTTTTTCCAACACAGAGAGATCTCTATTTTCATTTCTTTCGTAACACATTTATAAAGCTTCTACTATAACTGAAAGGTCAACGTAAACTGGTTCTTTAAGCATAACTTGTGTGCCTAAAAGTATGACGTATTTTGAAATTGCGAAATGCGTCATTTTAAATACTTCTTGGTACTTTATCTCGCAGTTAAATAAACTGCTTCAAAAGCAATGTTCCGCAAAGGAAACGACATTTCCATCTCTATTAGAAATAACAGAAGTTCTTATTTAAGTTGATTACGGGAAATAAAAACGAAAAATTCCAATCTCCGTCTTTCTCTGTTCGAGGAATTTCCACTTAATGTAAACTGATTCAATTTTCGGTAGCTATTGTTCTTGACATTCAGATGTATTTCTATTGTGAACCTTATGTTTCATAAAATAAAATTCATGTTTACAATATTATTGTTGTATGCGTATTATTGTTGACAAACGAAGTATTTATATTGACTTAACATTTGAATACTTGAAATAATATTTTTTAAATGTATGTAGGCTTTGATTGTATTACCTTATGTTACATCAATTCAAAAATATATCAATATGACTTAGCAAATATATTTAACTCACCATCATTTTTTTATATCTGGCACTGCGGTGGTACCTACCTAGACTCAGTTCCGAGTCTACCACTTAGTAAAGTAACACGGTAAATAACCGTGTCAGTTTTTTCCACAGATTTCCCAATACAGGAGATGGGGCAAGCCGCGTTTTTATGTGCGACAACTGTAAGCTCAACGAGCATACACTGGCTGCCAGTTTACGCTCTGTGAGACGACTCAAGACGCACGAATATTAGAAGAAATTACCGTTTTTTCCCAAAATGCCATCCTGTGCAATTGTAACATGCCATCATCGCAATGAATCAGTAAATTTACCAAGAAATATAATAACTTTTCACAGGTAAGAACCGAAAAGAAATTGCGACACTGGGACTGCCTATAAACTTGGCGGCTTGTCCAGTTAATTGTATATTCGGATGTCTGTGGTTTTTTCTTCTTGTAATTTTCAACACTAACACCATAGTTTAACTACTTATACTCGTTTGTGCTTAGAGTCTTTCTTTTTCTATAACTACTGCTCTTGGCCACAGATGGCCTTTTCAGCTTTTCCGGGCAATTAGTAAGCGCTATATTTGATGACTCTTAGCCTTAATCATTTACATAACGAACCGAGGGCGTCCCAGGTTGGGACACAATCCTCGTCTTAGGGCGTTGCGGGTAGGTAACCTAGCATATGTTTGGGGGTGATTATAGTGTGTCAATGAATCTTCCCATAATATGCTACTGCAGGTTTTCCCATAGGGCACGGCCATGAAGAGAAAGGGCGGAACTATCTTCATCGCCGTGACGAGGAACATATGCGGGGTGGTCGATGGTAACGACTACCATCCTATAATAGTATGTAGAGTCAATGGTTTAGCGAGGCTTCCGTAAGCATAGAGAGATTTCGTATATTATATTTTGGTCACCCATCTGACGAGGAACCGTTGCGATATCGGTTTGTCTTGGGTGATCGTTAAATGAACGCTTGCCGCTCCATTAATAAACATTATTTTTTATGCTATAATGAGCAAACGATCAAATGTATCTGTCTTCAACCTATCGCAGTCCATTTCTGGACAAGGTTTTCACCATTTTGCGCCAGATATCATGGTCCTCCGCGTTTCTTATGCAGCCTCCACCAGCGACCTTTCGTAAGTCATCGGGCCGGGGGCGTCCTACGCTACGTTTGCCAAGACGCGTTCTTCACTCAGAACTCATTTGCTCCAATGACAATCGGTTCTGCGATGTGAGCATATGGCTCATCTGATGTTAAATGCCACCGCCGCCCATGTACATTTGTAATATCAGAGGGCACTGAAATGCGTTGCCTTTTATATGTTACATCAGTATCAACAGCTCATTAAACGTCCCCACCGAGGGGCACGAGCCTATCCTTATGGGGTGTATAGGCTTAGTCGTCCACGCGGGCCCAGTGCGAAATTGGCCGACTTCACCCACAACATTTGAATCTCTTCGCAGGCATGCGCAGGTTTCCTCGCGATTCCTTCACCGTGAGGATAACGTACATATTGAAAATTCGAAAACACATTGGTACGTGGCGGGATTTGAACCTGCGTCCTCCCGATTGGAAGGAAACAGTTCACACCATTAAGCCACCGACGTATTTTATATGTTACAAGTAATAGGTAAATATGCTTAGCTAGATTTACCAATATTTCACCGCAAGGTCGGAAAGGCCGATCGCCATCAGATTGATGACTTTCTGAAATGATAGACGCCTTGAAAATTCTACTTCCATAATAAATCAATAGCAATCACTTTTAAAAGCTTTTCTTTAATACGGCTAGCTACAGAGCAATGCAAACGCCATTTGGTCGACTCTCTAGGGAAATTTCGGTGGACGCAAATTTATAGTGGAATATGTACTTTAAAATATTTCAATTAATTCAACTAATTAGCTATTTGAGTTCAAGCCCTGAGAGAACGGCATTGCTAGCTAATATTTGGTTCAAAGTTGTGATAGATTGATGTTAAATTATGACCACTTTATGGTTATGTGCTAATAAATTTTGGTATTAATTAAAGAACTGAATAATTTGTGTTCCGATTAGAACTTTCAAACCTTCGTTATATAAATTGTTGATGTTAGTGTTTAACATCTACCAATCCACCAATAATAAAGCCCGCGTGATGGGTTACAACCCAATATCTCAATAGCAACGCTGTGTGGAAAGGCATGAGCCCTGTATTGGTAAGAAAAGTAAAAGACTGGTGAATTCAATTAGGAGTTAAGGTATTTAGTATGTATGCGTTGATATAGTCATTTTATGAACTGAAAACGTAAGGACTGCGTTTTAGGAAAGTATAACCTGGCTTGCTTGGGTTTTAAATACACAGGTAACGGCTTTTTTTATCGTATACTAAGTATGTTTCGAAATAAATATCTGTGAAACGCTCATCCCTATTCGTTGCGTCACTACTCGCAGTCATTTGCACGTCGCTAGTTATGTCCACGATGCTCGTCTTTTCAGCGTAACGACTGTTCTGCAAACGTTTACAGAATATTAAGTAAAGTTATACTAAAAACATCAGCTATAAGCAAAAACTAGTATTGTGTTACATTCACACCATATTCGTTTAGTTGGTTTTGTATTTGTTAAACAAAAGGTACCTATAATAACGGTTTTCACGGAAAACCAGCGTCACAGCTACCCGTAGCTGAGACATAACAGCTTAGTGGCAACCGATTTGGCTTACACATTTTGATAACTATGTATGTTGATGTTTTTTTTGTTTTATATGTTTTCGGTTTTTTTAATATGTATTTTTGTGTGCCAAATAAATTATTTCTTTTTGCTTTCTTTCTACGAGAAGGTTGCCCTGCCATTTGATTCTTTTATTTGAGTTTTTAATGTATGACTTTGTAATTGAAATGGAATTGACGACCTATTATTGCATGTGTTTATAAAATAGTATATAATAAGCTTCTTTGTGCCGTCGGTTGCTCATTGGTGTGAACTGTTGCCTTCCGATCTGAAGGATGTAGGTTCAAATCCCGCCACGTACCAATTTCACGTACATATTTTCGAATTTTCAAAATCATATGAACGTTTATTTGACGCTCTTACGGTGCAGGAAAACGTCGTGACGAAACCTGCGCACGCCTGCGAAGAGATTCAAAGTTTGTGCGGCCAATCCGTACAGGGCCCACGTGGACGAGAAAGGCCTACCTGTAAAGGGTAGGCTCCTCCCCCTCGGTGGAGACATATAATGAGCTGATGATGATGAAGCTAGATAGATACTTTGTGTAATTGCAAGTGGATTATTAATTTATTTATAACTTGCTAATGTTGCATTCTGCGTAACAGTACACGCATAGAATCAATGCGGTCAAATTATATCACTATTACTAGGTGATTTAATTTCATAGGTATATTATTTTGTAATCAATAAGCACAAACTTAAAAACTTAAACGGAAGGACCTATTTCGAATTTTAAATTCAATAAACACAACCGCACAAGTTTCCCAAATCAAAGTACATTCGTATACCCACGAAACTAGTTTTGATGTATTAACATTATGCATAATCGGCAAAGTTCCCGTCTACTCATGCGACCCTGGTAATTTGAAAACGAATGCCAAACGTCTTGCTGTACCATCTAGTTTAGCTGTGGAAAGGAAAATGTGAAAAAAGTTGTATAATTATATTTTTGTATCACACACTCAAAGATATATTCAATTCACTTTTAAATATTTTTGGTAAGTTCGTAATTATTCTAACAAAACAACGTGTTTCTGGGTTTTGTAGCCAAATGGCAAGAGACGGAACCCTTATAGATTCGTCATGTCTGTCTGTCCGTCCGTATGTCATACACAATGAATAAACACTTCAAACCGTAAAATGCAACATCGCATTGTTATGTTTGTAACATTTATTGTAATACTGAACTACTATTGAGAATTTATGTGAATTATTTGATGAGAAGTGACATCTTTTTAATGTGATAAGAATGATAGTGTTCATTGAACATTAATTGAAATAGTATTTTCTCATAAACAGGTATATTATAATAATATATGAAAAAATTACTTAGTAATAAACAAACGTCGTGCGGTGGTGCTTATATATGTTGTGAGCAAACTGCGTTCGGCTCTTGCCCAGTAAAGCTGTAAAGAGCAACAGCAAATCTTCTTCTTAATAAAATAAAAACAAAATCATATCACTCATGGCACCTGTAGAAGAAAATAGTATGATAAGCTTTAATTTACATCTGTGTTTTGTTAAGAATACGTATATAACGAGACTTACGTAGCTATCTAAGGTAGCTATAGATCGCAAAATATCAATATTTATTATTTGAACGTATATAAAAATGGACATGGATTCAAAAATATATATTCAATCATCAAATTTGCTTGCTTTCCATCGTACAATATTGTTTCGATACGTATATAAGTTACAAATAAATCAAATTCACTCTGCTGAAAGCGTGACAAGGTAAGCTACTTAACCTAGTGTTCATTTGTGGCAAAAGCCGACCCAAAATAATACTGTTATGCACATAAAAAATACTTAGATTTGAAATAGAAGATATTTCGCATACCGTCGTATATATCGTTTAGGAAATTCCAGCAACAGTTAAAGGAAAGAACAAAAAGCTAAGCTCGTGGTTTTCATGATACAGGTTGACCTTTCGTGCCTTCTTAATGGATAGTCGCAGACGTGTTTTGTTGTTGACAGTCTGGTTTCATGGTATGTATATACTTGTATATGTGTGGGACTCACAATGGGATACGTACGTGACTGACAATGTTTTATATGGTAGGTTCTTCGCACTGATTTATAATAATGTCGGTGTCTGATAATTGAGTATATATAAGGTGCTGCTTGTTAGATATTAGAAAACTAGCTGTGTCCCAAGGTACATACGGTATGAGATATTCCCCCGCAATAAAACATAACCTTCAGATTTTGTGTTGATATTGTGTTTATACAGGATGTCAGCAAACTATTAAAATCGCTGCATAAGGGGCTCGAAAAAATTAACAAAAAATTGAAAAGAAAAAAATGGTCTATACAATATTACATACATACATTTCAGTTTCTTTTTATATGTATATCGTATAGATGGTGTGCATAATCCGTCTTGAGAACGTTGAATCTGATTGTCCAAAAGTTATGACGGTTGCATGTATCGGAACCATTGATATGCAACAATTAGCCATAAAAATAATTTAAACATATATTTGTATGATTTAGCTTTAATTATTTCTTGTTGATTTACATAACATTACTTATCTAACTAGTATAAGATAAAAAAAGCTAATTAGAAATAACACTTGATCCACAAAAAAATCCTTTATAAGCAATTTCATCGTGATAAATGTGACAAATAACCATAATACAAGGATAAACATATGAATAACATACTCAGGCAAAGAACATCTTTATTTCACTTAAAGCCTTCCAGTTTGAGCCCACAAAAGTTTCCGAGGCCAGATCCCAAGTTAAGGTATTTGTCATGTTTAATAGAAAAGAATGTGGAAGGTGGAACAGTACTTTGTAGGGTCGAAACTCAAGGATGCGTGGATATAAGTCGATTTATCTTAAGGATTTCTTTTTCTTCATAAAATAATTCGAATTTACTATCACTTCGGTTGGTATTTACTCTGCTTAAAATTGAGTAAAATAAGAGCGAGAGAGGAAGTAGATAAACATAAAAAAGTAATCATTGGTAAAAAAGTCAAAAGTCGTAAGCAAAAATAATCAAAACTTGAATAAAAATGATCTCACAAAAACCACGATTACACAGTATGTACAGTAAATTGTTACTTAGATTTTTATAATAGGGAATTGGTCGACAAAAGGCATTGCGTCAAAAAACTTGTAATATTTAATTTTGAAGTAATAAATTTAATTACTTTTGAAAGTGTTTAATGAACTGTCAAATACTAACTAAAAATGGCTTTGGAGGGAACATAATTACTTTGGTAGTCTAAAAATAGCAGGTTAAATGATCTCTGCCAAAAGATTAAATGTTATTACCGCAAAAACTTAAAAGTTAAGGTGTTTATAAGTCTCTTCAGAAGATCTAGCCAATGATGTCTGTGTTATACTAAAGTTATAAAAGCGTAAGTGTTTTTAATGTTCGGAGAATACTAGTTTCCACTAGTGTTCTTTCTTGCTCATTAATGTAAGTAAATAAGCTCCTTTTATGTTTCCTCAGAAAAAAAATCCTAACTCCTCTTTTTACTATAAGCCGCCCAATTTCGAGAATTTCATCGACAAACTGAAATAATCAGGACCAAATCCTGATCTTTTAAAAATTATTCCGTAATCAGTTCATGCAGTAACCATAAAAATCTAGAAATTTAAAAGGTAGCTAGAACATATTACATTATCTGTCCTAGTACTAAACTAATAACAACGAAGAGAAAGAAGCATATAAAAAAACACCAACAGGTTTTTAGTTCCATGGCAATGAGAGTCCTTCATATATCACTAATCGGTTATCATAAAAAAAGAGCAAACTACATTATTTTAAATGTATTAAGCTATCTTGTGACTTGACCCGTTATTCAATCCAGTCGCAATTCTATCAAAGCATTCTTACGAAACAATTGATTGTAATTTAGTTTACTCCTGTAATACAATCATAATCCTCATCGCGCGAACGAATAACATTGTTTATCTGTCAAGAAACACATTATCTGTCAAATTATTAAGTTACTAGTCTCATTTATTATAGAGCTGTATTTGTTAAAATACGTTAATGCAATGTATGTATGTATGTAAAGTAATTTTAAACTTGTCCTTTAAATAATTTACGAAAACTAACTCGGTTTCGCATTTGGTTGTACTGTTGAGTTCTAGATTTAAATAATTAAATTAGGAAAGTTTTACCGTCGTTACCTCGATAATAACGCGAGCGAAGCCGTGGAGTAGTGCTAGTGCAATAACCAGTATCAAGGATACAAATATCCACATTTTAGGAAGCTTTTACCCGGCTTATCCAACTTATTTTTTCTTCTTGCTAAGCAAATTGTTTTTCTGACAAAGATATCAGATCTCATGTAGAGCCAAGCTTCTGAATCTACACGGTCTAACTCTATCGACCCTTACTTCAACAAATTCTATAGATCAGTGAATATGTATGGCTTGGTTGTTTCATTACTTGATTCAGATCAGAAACTTAAGGAATATATGCGAATGCACGACGTTAGCGAAACTACTTTCTCACTCTCTCTACAACCTATATCAGTCCACTATATAGGTCTCCCACATTTTTGCCAGATGTCCCGGACTTCCGTTTTTCTCTTCAGCAACCCTTTGCAATTGCTTTTTCAGTGAAATAATATTAACGTAATTATTGTATCGCTATACAATGGGGTACAAAAGTAACTCATGAATTTGTTCAATTGTTAGAAAAGAGCTTTTGTTTTATACATACGCGATGTGTTATCTACAAAGGTGGTGGATCAACAGTGTTCGTACTTCACGCACCGCTAGCGTTCTGATGGTTTCCCTATCTCTTAATTAGTCTGATAAACCTCTGACATAAACCAATTTAACTGTACTTAGCTTTGTGGGCAAACTTCGGTTTGTTTGCCCAAGGACTAAAGGATTACGTTGCCATTCGTTGGCTAGGGGTGAAGGTCGTTGTACCAATGTGCATAGTTTAATTCATATTTTTCGTAGGTTGGCAAACTAGCAAGCGAATCACCTGATGGTAAGTGAACACTTGTAGCTGAACGACGTTGAGACGTTGTGAACCATGAAGGCAATGTTACATGATTTTATCTTTAGGTGTTCGTCAGGCTTTTGTATTCGTGTATTTCAAGTGCATAAGTGTTGTACCTGCGTCACTAGTTAGTAGCTAAATATGAATAACTTTGCGCGGTTTTCCTATATACATTTAGTTTTTTCGAGTTTACAGAGGTTATTCTATTATTTTTTTTTTTCATAATAAACATTTTTGGTCAGAAACACTTATCAATTTGGTTATTGATATTAAGGCTTGAAGGTTCGTCTATCTATACAAATAAATAACTATAATTTTCTCCTTGAATATAATATATGTCGGAGCACGATAGGCTTTATAAAAAAAATGTATGTACAGTATCGTTGGCGTTATAGTTAATGCCAACGATTCATGTTAATATTGAGAATCAAACTGTTTAGTTTACTAAAATCAAGTTAGGTTTGAGAAGTAAAGAAATAAGAATTAAACTTAACACTTTTATTGCAAATATTACAATACAACAATTAGTATCTTACTTACATGACTAGCACGACCCAAATCTCAATCCAGAATGTGCCCTTCAATCATTGGCTCTACATTTCGGCGCTTCACACGCCGCCATCTTACCGCCATGTCAAACTTACATTTTGTCGTATAAACTATGGCGCTGCACGCGCATCCAATAATGATGACATTAAGATAATTTGCAACTAGACGCTTATAAATATATGCTTAATTAATAACTTAATTAATTAAGCTTATTCCATAATCATGAATCCAAAAAGACAATAATAAGTGTTAAACAAAATACTTTCTATTCAAGGTTGCCGGAACTTAACAATCAAAACAGTGGATTACAAAACATCTAATATGAATTCTTAACTCAACAAGTTATTTAATTATAGTTAATATTCACTACATATTTTAATAATATTTATCGGTATAAAGATTTGTTATTAACAAAAAGATTTCTATTGAAGATTAATAAAAACATTAGTTAGTTGATCTAATACACAGATATAGTTTCGCTAATCTCGTGTTGGTTACTTATTGATCAATACAGCATTACTTTAATTCAGTAATGCTGGAATAATTGTTCTACTGTTTAAATTAAGCTTTAAATAAATTTAATGATTTAATAAGAGGTGTTACATTGTAAATTATGAATTAATAAAAATGTAATTAAACAATCGCCGCCACAGGAAATATGCTAATGTTTGATGTCAAAACTGTTCCTTAAAATCGGTAAGGATTAAGTTGCAACGTTACCAGTTAAATGTATTGTTAAATAATATTTGATGAATTATCTATCGATAATAAATTGGTTGCGGCGACATATATATGGAAGAAACTATAATAGCATTTTTCTTTTGAAGTCTGTGTGTCAGTGTTTTGAATAAAACTCAAAAATGACTTGACCGATTTCGACGAGACTTTTTTTGACAGGTATCTGATGTAGTAAGGTAAAACAAAGGCTACTTTTACTTCCGAAAAAAACCTTTTTATTTAGAAAAATAATGTTGAACCGAGAGGCGTCGCGCGTTGTGTGAGCTGCACGACGTGACTGAAAAAAGCGATTGTAATATTTGTTATGAATTTAGTTTACACCCGGGATAAATAAGTTTACTTCGGGAGAATACCTGATGCCGCGGTTAAAACCGCGCTAGAAACAGAAAATAATCCACTTGCATTCGAAATGTTATGTTGTGAAATTCAAATACCAAGTTTGGATTTTTCTATAACAATATTTGATTTTATTCTGCAATATGACTTTGAAAAATGGGAATGTTACAAATTGCAACTGAGCAAATTACACGAATACGTCTACAAGCTCAGACGTTATTGTATGGGATCTCAGGAAATTCTGTTATCTATGAGCTTGTTTGTAGAACTTTATGCAGTCTGTTGAAGTTTAAATATTATTATTTGTTGTTTCACTCGTGCGTGCATGTATACAACGAAAAATGTATTCAAGGTTTCTGAATAAAAAATAAATTCACCTTTCATAAGAATTTTGTTTCCATTCAAGGTTAATTGGTCTACATTTAATAATGTCTCTTCATCAGTAATACAAAATAAACGAGCGGTTTTCTACATACAAACTAAACATGTATCAAATTTAAAAAAAAACTGCTTGTCTTATTTAACAATGATATTCTTTCGTCGATTTTCGGTATTTGCACATTGTTTATATAGATAATAATTGTAATTTAAGCTCATCATTTTTATAAATTTATGTATGACAAAAATATTTTATTTATGCACACATAAACATTAACAAATGCAATTGAAATATAAGTACAAAGGTACTACTTATTCCATATGGAATCTCTTCCAGCAGTCCTAAGAAAGGAATATAAATAATATATTTTAAAGAAAGATGTTTCAGGTCGATGTTGTTTGTGTGGTAAGTAAGTTTTGTACTCTTACGGGCAGCGCGGGCGTCGGTGGCTCAGTGGTGTGGACTGTCGCCTTCCTACCGGGAGGGCTGAGGTTCAATCCCGACACGTACCAAGTATTTCGAATTTTCGAAAAATATATGTACGTTATCCGACGCTCTTACGGTGAAGGAAACATCGTGAGGAAACCTTCACGCACGTCTGCGAAGAGATTCAAAGCTTGTGCGAGAAGTCGTCCAATCCGCACTGGGCCCGCGTGGACGACTAAGGCCTATACACCCTATACGGGTAGGCTCGTGCCCCTCGGTGGGGACGTATAAGGAGCTGACGATGATGATGACGGGCAGCGCTAAAGTCGGAAGTACCTATTCAGTTTAGGATTTTACCAACTACCTATCCTAACCTAAACAAATTTAGAAGGAATTCGATTGGCAACATTGTGTTTTGAATGTATTAACCTGCATCTTGTTTTACTCCTTAATACAATTTATTTTTGATCTTGAAATAACTTTTGGTCGCTACAGATATATTCAACCAGCCTGTTACAAGCAACTGCAGGGTATGGGCCTTTCCGTAAAGCATAGCTGTGTTGAGATCAAACCATATCCCCGCGAACCCAATATTGTTTTGTGTATGTTAACTAGGTGGTAGACTGGATACTATGTCGTCTAGGTAGGTACCACCGCAGTGCCAGATATCGTCCTGAGAAACAGGAATATTATGCAATTTTGTTTCGGGATGAGAGCACTGTAGCTAGTGAAATCACCGGGTATAAGAGACCTAACATCTGTTATCTGCAGTGCGGCATTGATGGAGGATAATAACTGTCTATCAGTTGTTGGTCTCCTTCAATGCCGCTTTATCATGGTCAGGAGAATCACTTACCATCAGGTGAGCATCCTGACCGTCCGTGAAATATAAAAAATAACGATTACCAACTAGGATAGGAGCAACAACGTAACGTGTCATCCGAAGTACGGTAGGAATTTAAATAGTATCTTTTGGCCACAATCTAGTATCAACATATCGATGGAAAAAAGCGAAACTGCTGTAAACCGCACATAAGTTATATCACGTTGATATTGCTACTGTTTTTCAACAAAACTTCTTCCTAAAAAACAGAACTAGGGCAAATTGAGCATCGGTGACTGATGATTGATGTGAACTGTTGCCTTCTAATCTGGAGGGTGCAGGTTCAAATCCAGCCACGTACCAATGCCTTTTCATATTTTCGAAATTATATGTACGTTTATCCGACGCTCTTACGGTGTAGGAAAACATCGTAAGGAAAGACTAATGCATATTCAACCTTTACATGTAGGTTCGTGCCCGTTGGTGAAGAATAATGAGCTAATGATGAAGATATAAACAAATATTCGTAACAATCTTAAACATAAAAGATAGAAAATAAAAGCGAAAAACATTAGAAAGCTGACTTATGAGAGTCATATAATTTCTAAGCAAAATTACCACATTGTTATGTCAACTGTCTGTTGCAATCAATTTATGGGTTGTTTAAACCACGAGGGCAATGGGGATTATCTTCATGGAAAAGCGAACATTAGAATAATAATTTTGGGATTAATAAGACGTTAAAACCCAAGAGAGTTGCCAGCTCAGGTTTCGTTTGTGAGATTTATGTAAATGAGTGGGTATTCCGCTGTAAAAGTTATTCTATTGTCGACGGATACGGAGCCTTAGTTGAGAAGTTAGAACACCGAAGTATAGACAATTTTTATTTATTTATTACATACTCTACACAAAAAAAAGTAACATTAAGGATATATATTTGTAGTATGTATAAGTACAATGGGCGGCCTTATCGCACATGGCAATTTCTTCCAGGCAACCTTGGGATGGAGAAAAAGAAATTAGTTTAAAAGGGGCATTTTGGTGCAACTAAAAAGAAAAAACTAACAAACTTTAACATAAATATATAAAATACATATCGCTACTTAAATAAAAAGAGAAACAGATAAAGAATAAAATAAATTCAATTTAAAATAAAATATTGTAACAAAAAACAAAATAAATTAAATAACACAAATATGTACTTAGATATAAAAAAAACAATTAATTATATAGTTATAGAATTGCAAGAATATGTACGCAGGAAGTGATTACATACTTTACTTTTAAAGCTTTCAATGGACCGAGCGTGTCGTATTTCTACAGGTAATGCATTCCACAACCGTACTGCATGCACTGAATAGGATATGTTTGTAAAACCTGTTGAATGAAGAGGCATTTCCAGTTGGAGGTTATCAGAAGAACGAAGAGTTCGAGTATGTGCATCTCCAAGTAACCTGAAACGCTCTTTAAGGTACGAAGGAGCAGACGGACGGAAAAGAACATTGTAGAGCATGCACAAAATATGAGTATTCCGGCGGCGGCGAATGGGCAGCCACTTGAGCTTGTTGCGAAATTCGGAAATATGATCAATTTTCTTAGTCCATAAATGAATCTGATGCAGAAGTTTTGAAGACGCTCAAGCTTGTCCAATAAAACCTCACTTAGGTCGAGATAACAAGTATCAGCATAATCGAGTATAGGAAGTAAGAGGGATGTCGCTAACGCAGTCTTGGTGGAAATCGGCAGAAAGTAACGCAGTCTTCTTAAAGCACCAGCAGACGCAAAAAGCTTGCGACTAATATCTGTCACCTGGGCAGTCCAGGATAAGTTATTATCTATAATTACACCCAAGTCCCTCACAGTCTTACTGAACGGTATAGCAGCCCCATCAAAAACAACTCCGGGTAATGTCTTCTATTTAATTTAAGCGGTCATCCTAAAACTACCAACCAAAATCAACAGAGTTTTGGTTCGATTCATTTTAAGCCCATGCTCAGAGCTCCACTGTGATATACGTGCTAAGTCAGCATTGATTGTCTGTACAGCTGTAGATAGATGCTGTAGAGGTGCCCGAGTATAAATCTGCAAATCATTTGCACAAAGATGGTAGGAAGAAAAGGTTATTAGAGATGGAATTAATAAAAACAGAAAATAGTAATGGAGATAACACGCCACCCTGTGGGACACCAGCACTGACATCACACCTCTCACCAGGAAGACAGAGCATCCTCGACACAGATTCGCGGTCTACGTCCAGTGAGATAGCTGCGAAACCAGTGAACCACAGATGGAGATACGTTTAGAGAGCATAATATACCAAGAAGTATATCAGAATTAACTGTGTTGAAGGCATTGCTAAAATCAAGCAATGCAAGCACAGTCAAATTCCCAGCCTCCATGCCCGACCTGATATCCTCCGTAATATGGATCAAGGAAGTGGTTGTACTATGACCAGCACGGAAACCAGATTGGAAAGGATTTAGGAGATCATGATTTGAAAGGAATTGGCTTAACCGATAGCAATAGGACGATACTCGGCGAATGAAGTGGGATGAGGTTTTTTAGGCAAAGGTAAAATTTGAGAATCCTTCCACGCCTTCGGAATTCGGAGCTGGTGCCGAGGTATTAAAAATATTGGTGACTACGGGAAGAATTATGTCAAGGATGGGAAGGATCATCTTACGGCGGACCAAGTCACTTCCAACGGCATTCGAAGAAATAATAAAGAATTTTTATCATTTTTAAGTACATAGGTAGGCATAATTCGTAACTACGAATGGACAACGAGTGCGTTGTGAACCTTTATAAGGAAGCAGAAAAATAAAATCAGGGAAGGAGATGGGAGATTTGAGTCTCACTTATATATATATAAATATATATATAGAAAAGCATATATACTCGAAGCGTATATACCACATTTCTAGCCTAAACTAGGGATGCTGAATCAAAACCAGAGCCTCCTCGACAGAATTTGGTACAATGCCCGTGCTGTCTTAATCCGACACTAGTTTTCCTTGATTACATCGCAAAGCGTAATGAAATGCCAATTTTCAGTAAGGCCGTGGTATCACTCCGTAGAGTCGGCTAATTCGTGGCGAAAAGGCTCTTCCATACTTATATGTGCATTTTTTTCATACAGAATTTGTATTACATCAATATGTCAGTTACCTTATTACGTATGTTTATATCCAACAACGAAGTGTATTTCCAGAAACCTTAGGACGTGGTGATATAAATCATATGCTTTATATCCTTAAGCTATAAATAAGGTTTAAATTGAATCCCTCGTTTTTCCTCTGTTTTGTACATGGCAAATGTTTGCAGATTGGCACGACCCGGAAGGATGACATCTGCCAAGGGTCACACAAACATTCAGTAGTTAAGTATACTAACAAACAGTATTAGACACACGAGTTTTCTGTTCTGTTTTCCTCTTTATATGTTCTCATTTATGTTCTGAATGACTGCCTCTGAGATCTAGTCATCTAAGCGTTGGTTGAGATTTCGGCGTGATATAGGCCGTGGGTTCGAATCTCAAGTGGATACTCGTAATGATTCTAGCTTTATGCGGTTTTTCCCAGTTTGGTTAGAACACAGTTTTAGGCCTGTATTCTAGAACGAATTCAGAGTTGATCTTACTTAAGTAATAAAAGATTAGAAAGGGATGTGCTAATTATCGTATAGAGCGCTATCCCTTTCACTCACTTCTTCTTCTAAGATCAACGGTTGAGTCTCGTTTTAGAATACGGGCCTTAATTTTCCAGTAAAATTGTATTTTAGTATAGTGATCGTCAACACCCACCAATTCGCAATGGGGCCCCCTGGTGGGCTACGGCCCAATCTATAATCAATGCCGTGTGGGAAGGCCTATTCTCTGCCAATTAAAATCACCAAACAACGAAACGGTGCAAAAATTTTCTATAAAGACTTAATAAAGAACCTGTATGCGCATATTAAAATTAGAAGAATTGGAGCCTAGGTGAGCTGTTTACTTGGTAGGTATTTAATAAATGAATAATAATATAATATTTATTGTGTATTGACGAGCGTCGGTGGCTCAATGGTGTGGACTATCGCCTTCGGGCTTCGGGAAGGCTTAGGTTCAAATCCCGACACGTACCAATGTGTTTTCGAATTTTTGAAAATATATGTACGTTATCCGACGCTCTTACGGTGAAGGAAAACATCGTGAGAAACCTTCATGCACGCCTGCGAAGAGATTCAAAGGTTGTGTGGTGAAGTGTCCAATCCGCACTGGCCCCGTGGACGACGAAGGCCTAATCACCCTACGGGTAGGCCCCTCGGTGGGACGTTTAATGAGCTGATGATGATGATTCTAGTCGTAATTGAAGAATGTTTTTACTATCGACGATGACCACATTGAAGCCGTACAAGTGCCTTTAAGATCTCCTGAATAAACTTAACACAATAACACAAAACCGAAACCCGCCCAACAAAAATGAAAGGGTCGCGTGTGATACTTTGCCGGTACAAAAATAGAACTTGTTTATTTACGAAAAGGCCGATGTGTATGGTTTGAGTAAGCATTCTATGTTTCTACTAGGTACAGAATTTTAATCTATTTAAAAAAGACTACTTTTGTACCATTTTATCTCGGAATAGTGACTCGTCGGAATAAAGTATTTGATTTTTTTAGAAAATTTTAGGGTTCAAAATTTTTGTGTTCGTTGTTTTTATAATAAATGTTCCTGAAAATTATTTAAGCCAATTAATTTGCCCTTGAACATATTTATTTCATTTAATATAGAGAAAATATGGGTTACTTTTCATTTATGTTTGGTTTGCAACATTTAACCAATTTTCAGCTTGTCGTAAATTTGCATAGCATAACATGTCTTAATTGACCGGACTATTTATTGAAGTTAATTTATCAATTTTGACAAAAATGATGATCTTTTTCTACACATTTTTTACAAAAGTGATGATCTTCAAGGAGCTCTCACGGTGTTAAATGATTTTTTGTGCTATTTGCTATGGTTATAAAGTTAGCTTGTTTCATCACGTTTTAAATACGTTTTACAATCTTTACAATGTTGTGAAGTATATCAACATTGTTGATCTGTACTAAAATGGCTAGCGTGGGGTAATCCCGATCGTAAATCTGGGCCGAGAAATAAGATAAAGTGGCATGCAAACGCTTGCAGTATGATGATATTATTATAAAATAATACGTACACCGTATAATTTAATTTTAATAAAGAATTTTTATTTTTTACTTCTATTTCCATATATAAATACAATTTAAGTGTCTGTTTGTAATATTAAAATAAATTAAAAAAATATAAAAAGTTGTATCTGCCTGTCCGTGCCTGTCTGTTTGTTCCGGGTAATTCTGAAACGGCTCAATAGATTTAGACGGGACTTTTTTAAAAGAAGCTGATGTAATAGAAAAACATAGGCCACTTTTATTTTAAAATAAACTTTTTATTTTGGAAAATAAAGCAATGCTATACCGCGCGGCGGCCCGCGATTTTTTATTGTTGTTTATTGCGGGAGAATATCTTAAAACGCGGGTATACCGCGGCAAACAGCTAGTAATAAATATATTAGCTATAGCATTCAACAACGATATTTTATAAATTTAAATATTACGGTGTTCCATTCAAAGAAACTGCAAGTGCAGCAACGTACTATACCCTCAGGTGTTGCTAATACATGGGCGTCGGTGTCATTCACTAACAATTCAGGAGTGCCGTCAGTTCGTTTGTCCTCTATTAAATGAAAAATACGCACTAAAAGTATATTTTAAAGTACAATAAGTCTTTAAGTCATAATTCTTAGCATCCTGCGTTTAAATATACTGTTTTTCAACTAGACCGTGACTCTAAATTAAACGGTGGTAAAGTAAAATACAAAAGACATTTTAAATGGAATACCTTCACTCCGTAATTGGAAAGCTTTTCCGTGAATGCACGAGCACGACGAGACATGTTTAGTCTTATAAATAAACCCCACTTTTCTTAGGACAAAAGTAAAACAAATAAGTGCCAGTAGGTAGGAAAATCTCATTTATTTATAAAAAATTTGCGAAGATAAAGATCAGTGAATCGTATAAATCGTGCAAATTACTAATCAAAAGTGAGATACGAATACGGTTTATGTCGTAGCTTACGTTTCAAGTTTCATTATTGTTAATATTTTTTGTTACGAGCTGGGGGTTCAGGATAAATTTTGCCAAACACGAAGAATAACACGGTAACACACTTATTAATTAACCACTATAATTAACACAACACTTATTACAATTACACTCTCAATATAAATCATTCACGCACGCACAATAATCACTCGTTAACTCTTCACACTCTTATATCACACTCGACGTTCCCTTAGATATCGCTGTATCACTCGCTTCTTCCTTGTAGTCGCAGGTACTTCGCTCTTCGTTCGCTCTTGAGTAGAACACAAGACTCCCGGCGCACCCGTCGGTCCGCCTTATATACCTGTCCGGCCGCTGAGCTCGAAGCGTCGACGTCATTCTACATAGTTCGCGAAATATCTAGAACATACTAGACTCTTTGCTATTTGACAATTCGCATGTCATACTCTATGGTGGACTAACGTTACATTTAGCCGCCATATTTAATGTCATTTTAATTACGTCATTTCGTAACAATATTCTAAGAAACGTTTTGCTGTTGCGATGTATTTGACCATATGCCACCATCTCGCGTGGCGAATAACTAATATTGATATTTTGAGCCTTGTTATTGATTTCTGGATTTGTATCATTTTTGAACCTAATCCAATCTAAAAGAAAAACCCTATTTTACAATTAGGTATATAATATAAAGTTAAACAATATTAAGGAAGCATATAAATGTGTGTTACTTGGAAAATGAATTTTAAGGCAAACACAGAAGTTTAGTACAATAAATTAGCCAAATGGAAAGATTATGACAATGTTGGTGAAAAATTTTTTTTTTTACATAAAAAAATTGACATCAACATTGTCAAAATGTTTCCATTTGGTTCATCTATTGTACTAAAATAATTAGATTTAGCCAAATCGACAAGAAGTAATTCAAGGAGGCATTTGAAGAGTTGAGCCACTATCGTCGATATAAATTTTAATCAATGCTGGAATATTTTTTTGCACAACGCAGAGTAAGGAGTCCTGTTCCATAAAAATAAATGAAAAAACTACAGGCACAGCGCAGTTAAATAATCGCGAATACGATATTTGATTCCTACGTTGTCCACTTGAATATCGGATTTTACGTTAGAAAGCCCTTGGGCAGTGTGGGAAAGCTTAATGGAAAAGGTTCGACTTGGACAACTACGAACTATGTCTGCGTTATTGCCGACACTGTCAAATGTGATTTACCTGGACAGCAATAAAAATAAAACGTTTGGTCAGTGGAACGGGATGTAAAGGCTAGGTGTTTTTGGGATACAAGCCTTTCTAAAATGCTTGAGATGCATTTTCGAAGGGCTGTTGTGCTGTTTTCGAAGGCATTGTACCAATTAACTGGTTACTTAAAATAAAGTGTTTAGGTTACAGTTAATCGGTATAATCTTTTTCGAAATATATGCAGGATTTAAAAGCGAAGGTGTCGTTTCTCCATACATGATTTTCGTAGACTCTTCTTTTTTCCAAATATTGTCTGCGATAAAATGTGTTATTTTTTCGATTACACTGGTTCACGTTAACGGGTTGAACCGATCTTACTAAAATAAAAGGGAACAATTACAAACAACAAGACTTTATGGTACTTAACTCTTCTCCACGTATTCTTCAATAGATCTACTCCATCAAAAGCTCATAAAACGTACCCACCTAGGGGCACTAGCCTATCCGTACTGGGGTATGTAGGCCTAATACGTCCACGCGGGCTCAGTGCGAACTGGCCGACTTTACACACACCCTTTTAATCTTTTTGCAGACGTGCGCATTTTTCCTCAAGATGTTTTCGATGGATCTAATCCTCAGACATCCCTAAGTCTTGCATCGTATTTTGCATGAATACAGATGCAGTGGTTTCTGGTTTTAAGGACAGGTCCATCATGACATGATTGACATGACATCATTGATTTGTTTTATTCGAAAAAAATACTCTAAGGTAATAAGTTCAATGGTATAGACGTGTCGATTCAACTAATCATAGCTGTGCGATTGTTTTTCAGGAAAATTGAAAAACTTGTTTGCAGGACTTAATTGTAAGCTAAACAGCCCAGCGGATAAGTAATACCATCATCAAAACGATCAATGGTGAATTCAGCGAACTGAATTCGTCTTAAGTGAACTGGGTAAATTCGGTGAGCGCACCCAAATAACTTAATAAGGCTTTTGTCTGGAAAGTTTACGCGTAGAATGATAACAATAATAAACAGTAGGTATGCCTTCAAATGAAAACTGTAAATGTTCAAAATTTTATATTTGTGAACTTTCAATATTTTGAGTTGTGATTCAAATTTGTAGGCTGTACTGTAATTTTCAGTTATGGCGCCATATTAATAAAATGTGATACCTCCATAACAACAATTTGATATAAGTTAATACTAATATTAATATAATAAAAATGTTGAAAAAGCATTCACAGTCCTCAGGAACATTTAAGATTAAGAAAGGCTTCGTATTTAATTAATGAGTAGATATAATTGTCTTCATATTGTGCACTTAATGAAATATCATTAATTTCGAGATCCACCGATTCCGTGATCTGAGAATATTGTTTTTATGAATATTTTATTGCATTTGGAAAAAAAGAGTCTATAAAGATTTTAAATAATGACTAATAACTACTACTACAGTTTACGCATATATAGGTACAGCACGGAGAGTAAACAAACAGCAGTGTCACAAAAATATATATTTTTTAAATGTTTCCTACTTAACTGATTCGTGTCTCAAGTGGTAATACAACTATCGATTAAAACAATTGAGCTATAATCGTATGACCAAGGATAGTGTTTATTTGCAAAGAAGATATTTTTTGTAGCAATAGCAAACTTAAATAAGTAATATTCGAAATATTTCTGCTGGAAACCATTTTAAAACCTGAGCGCCATAAATTAAGATTGGCACTTACAAAAAATGTACGAGAGTGTAATGGCTTTTAGCAAAAAGTGCACGACACTCATTTTCAAATATAAATAAAGCATATAAAAGGTCTTTGACTAAGGAGGATGGTGAGACTTTTGTTTTTGTTTTCTTTAAATTTACAGGCAAATCAACTGAGGATTAGTACTATCGCTACCTATGGACACTCGCAATTTCAAAGGTGCAACGAGTCCATTGCTAAGTTTTAAAAAGTGAGAGGGTAATAGGAAAATATGGAAGGAAAGGGGAAATATGGCCTCCAGTCGTCGGCAAATACATCTCAAAGTCGCTTCACGTCAGTTTTTGTGAGGCCTCGATATGATTTATCGAGATTCTACAAAATTACTTACACTTGGCCCTTATTTAAGAATGAGACTCAGGCTTTGATATTTACTTAAATAGAGCTAGAAAGGAATGTAGCTATTTAGAGTATATAACGCTATCCCTCTCTAACTTTATTTAAGTAAATATCAACGCTTGAGTATCGTTTCGGAATACAGGCCTTAACCCACATACATTTCTCCTCTATTATGCAGCAGTGGTGCCCGTATGAACACTGGAAGCACTCTAAGCGGAATTCTGTGCTTTTTGTGGCGAGTAAATGACAGAGCTTAAGCTCGGAATAAAGTAACTCCTTGCTCAAGAAACAAATGAAAAAGTGAAGGTAAAGTAATGAATGGAATTCCAGTCAAGTTTAACCAATATATTTTCACTTGGTCCGAAAAAGGAGGGAATATTAAAGAATCCAATGTCATTGGGCCTGTGATCTTTGTGGCAGAATAATTTAACAGTTGATGGCAACCCTTATTGCTTCCGTGGGGTCTAGAGCAATTAGTCACTCCCAAGGTCCGGATATAAGTAGTTCTCAGATATATTAAGAAGGTAAATGCTTTTGAATTTTGTTGAGTTCGGTGTTTGAGTGATTGTAAATGTTAACATCTAGAGAAATTCGTACAGTATTTGGCTCCAATTTAAAGCAGAATTATTATGTATACTGAACAACGGATACACATATTTTTTGACATCATCATCAGAAGCTTATAACGGCTTACATCAGGGCACAGGCCATCCCGAGCAAAGGCAAATGATTGTTTTTGTAACACATACTCGTACATAGAAACATGTGGGTGTTACAATACAAACAGACAAATTCACAAAAAATTGTACTGCCCGGGGATCGAACCCTGAATCCTTTTTGTAGTAGACGACTATTACACCACATGGGTCGTCAAATTAATCGCGGGTTCTGTAAATGACGGCCAAGGGACAAACATTCACCAAACTAATCTAAATAGATACTGCTATCTCCGTTCCTTTTCTCAAGCATGGATTACGGTAATCTTTACCATCGTACAGAAAGTTCATAGCATAGCAGGAAACTGTTACAGTCCGAATAAACATTTGAGATAGTATATAGAAGGCATGTGTATCCGAAAGTGGTACCATACTGACGAATCAAGTTTATTTGTATAAAATAAGTAAAATATCATATAATTAAGAGCGTCAGTGGCTCAATGGTGTAGACTATTTCTTACCAATCTGGTGGGTTATAAAATCCTGCAATGTACTAATGTTTTTTCGAATTTTCGAATTTGTATGTACGTTCTATCTGACGCTTTTACGGTGAAGGAAAACATCGTGAGGAAACCTGCGCACGCCTATGCAGACAATCAAAGGTTGTGCGTGAAATCAGCTAATCCGCCTGGGCCCACGTGGACGACTAAGTCCTATACACCCTAACGGGTAGGCTCACACCCAAATAATTATTAATAAGAGAAAATTATTAGTTCTGTGCTCGAACCTCTCGGTGGGGACGTAATGAGTAGAGGATGCTAAGCACTTTTTCATAAACAAACAAACTCACATTAACGTTGAGGTATAAAGCTATAAAACAACGGATAACACCCCTATGCTGACGTCACAGAATCAACCCTAAAGAAAGACCCTTGGGGGTTTTTATCTGGCGTCGAGTAACATACTCTTACGGTCGGGTCCTATTTAGGAAAGCTCATTATTAAGGGCTGTACGAGTTATAATCGTATGTATTTATATATTTTGGCGAGGGCACACGCATATAACTATTTTCATGGTACAAAGTGTACATGACAGTCAGGACGCTTACCTGATGGTTAGTGATACGCCTGACCATGACAGAGTAGCATTGATCAATGATTGCCAACAACTGATAGACAGTTATTATTCTCCATAAGAAATTATTTATTATCATTATCAGCATATAACGTCCGATACCTGAACAGATACAAGCCTACCCATACAGCATAGCCATGAGGAGAGTATAATACACAATTCAATAGTGGCTATAAATAACACCAAGACCAATTGATTCATCATCATCAGTTCATTATACGTCCTTACCGAGGGCATGAGTATTACCGTAACGAGTGTATCGTATCACGCGGACCCAGAACGGATTAGGTGACTTCACGCACAACCTTTGAATTTCCTTGTAGGCTTGCCCAAGTTTCTTCACGATGTTTTCCTTCACCGTAAGAATGTCGGATAAACGTACATATAATTTCGACAGTTCGAAAATACATTGATACGTGGCGGGATTTGAACGTGAACTCTCCAGATCGAAGGCAACAGTCCACACCAATGAGCCACCGACGCTCTATTAATTGATTATGCCTCACATATATTGCGAAAATTGATTGGCTTTTCAACCACGAATCCAAAATGGCCGGTCCGTAACTTGCTCTAATTCTCATTTCCAATCAATACCATGAAAGTCTTGACCTCTCAACACGCAGTAAAGTGAAAAATTTCATCAACTTGAAATATCTGGGATTTATGGCGAAGCATCAACGGTCCCTATCAACATTCGTCGTTTCTTGTAACGATTTGGCGTGAAAAATTACGTATTTAGTGAGTGTTGTACGATAAGGCACCTACTATCTGTAATTTGGTCTAAAACAGAGTCGCTATAAGCTCTTTATCTTGACTCTGAAGTGGTGATTGGGCATCGATCGATGATTTAAGTGATAATATGGGAATCGTATAAGTGCTGTATTGTGCTTCTCATGTACTTTTAAAATTAATCACTTTTATAAGGAAGACTCGATACTAGTTCCTCTGGGTAAGTATTAATGGCGGTGTCAAGTATCTTCATAAATTAGACGACTATTTTTACTATTATTAAGCAATACTAATCTGAAAAAAATATGCCTTTTTATTGCTGTTTTGAGACGCGTTCTGTAAAATCATTGGTCTTTCACGTCCTGAGATCTCTACTTGAGCCTCTTTTACAGCAAAGATGTACTATCAATTCTAGCATTTGTCCGCGGCTTTGCGTGCGCAAATAGGGTAACATGGTTTAGAATATGGTATTATATTAAATTAAATACATTATAATCTTCCCATCGATTTTAGCTTCCTAACTTAAAACTGCTGTAGTTCAAACAAAACTTAACCCAACTTTTAAAGATTGGGGAAAATTTTATTATCATAATAATGATGAGCGTTTTTTAGTACCAGATATTCCGCTAACCAATTTTTAGCTTTCTACCTTGAAATTGCCATATGCTATACAAAATCCCGTCCCATTCTAGGAAAATGGGGGATTAGAAAGAGACAAGTGTAGCTCTCTATCCCTTCAACTATCCACAAAAAAACACGACTTTTAATTGTTCCGTTTTTCTGTGAAAACGGACACACAACAAACATTTTTCATTCGTGATGTTTTTATGGGTATAGATTATCATCATGATGGAAGCTTTGTTAATCGAATTCGATTATTGAATATTAAAAGGATGAACTTTGCTAAAGTTGGGGCAAGTAATAATAACACAATTATTTGTTAATTGCAAAGTTCTGGTGGCGTCCGCTTGGAGCATTGTAATCCGAGTTGGATAATCCGGGACTCAGAACTCCATTTTTAAATGGTACGAGCTTAGTTTTGTCAATTTCATTCGGCCCTTTAGTAATGAATTTATGAACTTCATTTTAGGAAGATATATATTTTTTAATTATTTTAAAATGAAATGCGATTTTGGCGGAATCATCGCTTAGGTCGATCCTTTTGCTTTAAGCACAAAGATAGTGTCAGGTTGGAAGGAAAGTCCGAAATAAATTTTAATTCGACCAAATAGGATTACCCTTAGTATTAGGGCGCTCTTTTTATTCATTTTGGGTACATCTCTACATTGAAAATGTAAAAAACTTTCTGTTCCGAATACATGTTCCTCCCGTGCTACAATAAAGCTTTCATTATAACATCAAAGCCATATTCCACCGGCAGTCGACACTATAATTGTTGTACGGTCACCAGGAAAATAAGTTATAAATTCCCGAAAGAAACGTGGACGAACCCAAAATAGGTAGAAGGATGACTTGGTTAAAGTGGTTGGATGTTCACTGCTAGATTGGACCGAGGGGAAGTCTTTGGGGAAGGCCATTTGTATAGCAATGAACATATTACATATCAATTGTTCATATCGAACAAAGTTGACATGATTAATAAAGCAAGTAATCGATTACAAAACCGAGTTGTAATGTTGTTAAAATGATGTTTGTTTGAAGTTGAAAGAGTTGTTTAAAGAAAATAATGCGAAAACAAGACATATTCTCTTGCCAACATTACTTTTGCATTAATATCATGCCAATATTATACCTTTGTTGCTAGAGCATCGGTGGCTCATTGATGTGGACTGTTGCCTTCCGATCTGAGGGGTGCAGGTTCCAATCCCTCCACGTTTCGATGTTTTTTCGATTTATTTTACTATATGTCCGTTTATCCGACGCTCTTACGGTGAAGAGAAACATCGTGAGGTAACCTACACCACGCGCACGCCTACGAAGAGATTCAAAGGTTTTGCTTGAAGTCGGCCAATCCACACTGATCCGCGTGGACAACTAAGGCCTATACACCTTATGCAGTAAGGATGGTGCTCCTCGGTGGGGATATTTAATGAGCTGATGATGCTGTCGGAACCATTGGCCGACGATAAGATAATTTGTAAGGTAAAATAAAGATAATTTGTTTTTGATTGTTGTTTATTGTGCGTTCAGTAAAATATAAGAATCGGTTCTTATAGCTGCAAATCACTGAACCAAGAAAGTGGTGGGAAACTATTGGAAACTATTTTATTCCTTGCTGACCGTACCTAAACTTGCTTCCGCGCGGCGGTCGTTAGAGATGCCATAATTCACGACAAATTGCTTAGAACGCGGGTCGACGTCCTCGTGCGGCCATTTTGAAATAGACTGCAGTTCCTGGTGTGATAAGCCGTTTGAAAATGCAATGGCTATTTTTGTAAATTGTCACTGGATAGGGAATTCATTGGTTTCTTTCGACTTGTTGCGTTCATATTTTTTGCGTCGAATTTTGATTATTTGAATCCAAGAGGTTATCTCGAATAAACTACATAAACCGTTACTTTTATGTGGTAATATAATGTTATTGGTACCTATTAATTTTATATATGGGCGATCAATTTGATATATTTAAATTACAATATTGCACTTGGATTTGGATAAATATTTGGTGGAGAATTCAGGTTCTACACCACAAAAGCAATAAAAGTTTAAGGTAGAATGGGAGATCTTTGTCAAGCAGTGGACTGCGAAGGTTGAACAGAGAATATACGTATGTTTGTAAATCCGACGATTTTTTTCCCATAGATCGAGTTTCATACTTAATTTGCGGCTATGCAATTATGTCAATGAGAATTGGAAGTTATAAAAATAATAAATGGCAATCTTAATTTATATTCAAGCATGTTTTGCCACATAACGATCTAGTTATTTCTAAATATATTTTTATGGATCTAATTTTTTTAAAGGCTATTCTTTGCCATCCTGCACATTAAGGCGATGATTAATAAAATTAAAAATGAGGATGTCATTTGGAAGATAAGCCAAGCTTCTTAAAAAGTTTGATATTTAACAGGTCAAATCGTTATTTCAGGTCGGCGTAAGTTCGACCCCTTATGAATTTTCGCTCCCACTACTTCCTGTTGACAGTATTTTAAAGAGCACTCAAATTAAGATCCCAGCTTACTACAGGCTTGTTACCTTGGCGGGGACGTATAATGATGTTGATGTGATAACATAAACAGCTGTACCAAGTTAGCCAATATAATTTGTTACAATAAACATACCTGGAATTGTTACATCAGCGTTGTTATACGAATTCCTCAAAACTTTACCAATTTTCCTTCTAATGTCATAAAGTTTGCATGTGACTTAGGACATGGAGTGAACGAGTCAACGTAATCGTTTACATTACAATAATGAACATTATAATTCAAAGCAATGCACTCAAAACACAGTAGAACAGAGTAAAGTAGTTGTTATCCAAATGATGTACGAGTGAGTTTAAAGAAAATAAATATTGGAATACTCGTACGTCTGTGAACTGAAAGTTCATCTGAGAGCTACTTTCATTGATGCGTTAAAACAACTTATTGATATTTTTCTATGGCATAAAGTACGACCTATGGCGTCGTGATTTTTCGGCTTTAGGGTAACGTCTATTCATTTTTTTAAATTTTTACATTGAAGAGTAAAACGTGTAAATAATTTCAAATTCAGTAGGGTATTAAAATAATACTACGGATTAAGTAGCATTATTATTAAAATAACTAACAATTTTTTATGAGGAATTACCTAATGTTAGGGACAACATAGCCGCAGGATAAAATGCGGATTGTTTCTAAACTACATGCTGTTATATGTAAAGTAAACTTCCTAAGTCACATAAGTTTATTAAGTACTTACGTATAAAAGGGCTCATGGTATATTCAAAAGCTGCCACTACATACATTTAGTAAAAAAATGGAATTGGAAGGCTCTGTGTAAGGTAAGCTTCGCATAAATTTGCTTAGAATGTATTATACAAAATATTTCGACTGTAGCTTTTATTATATAGACAAAGAGACAGTTTAATTACCATGCTGAAGTTGATGACTTTTCTAAATAGTCTAACAGTCTGTTTCCTCTTACTCTTATATTTTCAATAAGAAATGTTGACTTCACTTTTGGTGATTGGGTGGGCGTATGCGGGCGGTCCCTTTGGAAGGATGCTTTAATTAACTTCGAGATGGCTCTCTTAGATAAGCGTTAATTTAATTTGTGACACCAGCCCGGTACTAAAGTGGCTATTTGGCATTTGGATCTGATTTACAAGGATTACTAGGTGGTAGATTCGATACAGAGTCGTCTAGGACCACCGCAGTGCCAGATATCGTCCTTTGAAATAGATGTGTTTTGAACATTTGTGTTTCAGGATGAGGGCACTGTAGCTAGTGAAATTGCCGGGTACAAGATAAATCCTTTTATTTCGGGTGACGGGCGCAGTGCGGCATTGATGGGGGATAATAACTGTCTATCAGTTGTTGGTCTCCTTCAATGCCGTTCTGTTATGGTCAGGCGTATCACTAATCATCAGGTGAGCTTCCTGATCGTGTTCACTTTGTAGCATAAAAAAATCCCTTGGCATGGAAAGTGATATCATCAATGTTTTTCCCAAAATTAAAACAATATTTCAAGTACGATCAGCGCTTCTTTTACCGCCAGTTTTCTAATTGCCACTCGACATTTTAATAGCACTTCAGTTTGATACGTCGTTGTGACATGGGTCATTGTAATCAATGGCGGACGGTCGCTATACAACGGAGTGTTTAAGTATTAAATTATTAAAAACTGAAACAATAAGTGTGTAAGCTTTACGCGAAAATATCATGCGGGACAAATTGTATTTGAATTTTATTGTTAGGTTTAGGTATTAAGTGATACATGGGTACTACTACTTCTCTAGGTCTTTCATCATCATCAACAACTCAATAACGTCTCCACCGAGGGGCACGAGCCTATCCGTAAAGGGTGTATAAGCCGTAGTCGTCTACGCGATCCCAGCTCACTTCTCGTCCAAAATTTGGATCTTTTTGTAGGCGTGCGCAGGTTTCCGCATGATGTTTTCCTTCACATAAGAGTGTCGGATAAACGTACATATATTTCGAAAATTCGAAAAGCATTGGTACGTGGCAGGGTTTGAATCTGTACCGTCCAGATCGGAAGGCAACATTCACAATGAGCCACCGACGAGGTCGATTCCTCCGTGTTATAATTTAGGTACCTTTGTATATCGTTAAAAGTTACCTTTTATACAATATTTACTGTTGTTGGATTAGATTAAATTAATGAAGTCTAAATATTAGTGTACACCTTCCTCGTTTATAAAAATATGTTTTATTATGTAATAGAAACTGGTTTACTGTGTGTTTGTTTAGGTTTTCCTTTATAACAGCCGTGTACTTTTCGTTTACCTAAAATCATTGACTGCCTTATGCTCAAACCTTAACCTAATGTCTGGTTACTTCTTGAAGTGCTATAAAGCTGAGATTTGATGTCATCTTAGTTTACAACCAACTAAGTATACAACCAACAAAAATCATAAAATAAATGAAAACTAAAATGGGGAGATATTATATGAGACTTTCGCTATTTTTTATGAATTAGGCCATGAAAGTTGACACGGGACTGTGGACATACAGATCTCGCCAAACTTTATGGCCGCTCTCGATATAGTCACAACTGCTTACTGCCCAGGTATAGTCAAGGTCGTAATTAATAGAATGTATTGTATTGAGAATTTTGTAAACTGCGCATCGTCTTGTGCTAAGTTCAGAGCGGCTAAAAGTTTGGTGAGACCTATAACTAAAAACCGATCAAAAAGCACTTCAGAAAAAAATAAGCCCTAATAAAGAATGCCTAACAACTTACAAAAGAACTGAAATCCCACCAAAGGCATTGCATATAAAATGTTGCCAAGACGATCAAATTAGGTTTGCGCTGTGAAAATGATGTCAGATCTCAAGTAGAGTCAAGCTTCTGAATCTATACGACCTAATTCTACCGACATTTATTTCAACAAATTCTTCATGTCAGTTAATGGTTCATTCTTATTTCTTCACGATCACTGATAATTAATTTAAGGGTGATTATATATATAGCCTCTTATGATTTTGATGATAGGCTGTTTCATTATTATTTAAAAAAGAAACAAATGATATGAGTTCGGTCTTCTTCATACAACTTAATAGTCGAATTATTGAACATGTCACCACAAGAGCTAAATAATTCTTTAAATTATAAAATAGAACTAACCTACAAATTAATGACACACCGAATAAATGTCCTTTGTTGGTAATAAGAGCTAATGATTCAAAGAAGAAATAGATTCGTGATATGCTCACAAAACAATCGAAAAAAGTGTTCCGCATGCAGCGACAGCACACATACACATATTTCGAATGAGCGTACATTTACTTAAACAAAAGAGTACAAACTGTACTCTCTTCGGCGGTTCGTTTTTGAGGCACGGATGGCGTATCTACCTTTATATATACAGAATATCTTTAAATAAGAGCAAGCTTTTTTCTTACATCTTTAACCTATTAACCGCCGGGATTCCAGGTACAGAATAAATCTATTGTATCGTGTAGAATATGCTAATGCGGCGGTTAAAGGGTTCATCAAAGTTATTTCACATTTAATTCAAGAACTCACTTCCACAATGAACAATACATATCCCTCGCATATGCTCTTGGATCGATAATATTTCCGAATGATAATAAATTTCGATAACGAAACTTAATTGACATGTAATAGCTTATAAAGGGGTTGTTTATTGACTCAAATTATTGTGTGTAGATAAAATCTAAAGCCTTGATGTGCCCGAAAAGTAATATGTGAATTTGTTTTGTTATAAAAACAAAAATAATATAATTGCTTACTTTTGTTTTTTATTTATGTAACATAGTGACGTGCGCAGAAATTATGAGTAAATAATTTTAATTTTTGTCTAATTGAATGCTGTTAATGAGCATTCAATTAGACAAAAATTGAATTCTGTTAGTGAGCTTGTCGGTAGCTCAGTGGTGTGGACTGTCGCCTTCCTACCGGGAGGGCTGAGGTTCAAATCCCGACACGTACCAATGTATTTTCGAATTTTCGAAAAATATATGTACGTTATCCGACGCTCTTACGGTGAAGGAAAACATCGTGAGGAAACCTTCATGCACGCCTGCGAAGAGATTCGAAGGTTGTGTGTGAAGTCGTCCAATCCGCACTGGGCCCGCGTGGACGACTAAGGCCTAATCACCCTATACGGGTAGGCTCGTGCCCCTCAGTGGGGACGTTTAATGAGCTGATGATGATGATGATGATGAATGCTGTTAATGACTGCAGATAGCCCATGGTTTCAAATTTGTAGAAGAAATTGGGCGAATAAGTGGGAATCATTTAATATAAACATTTCCGGAGCGATACGACCTGGCGTCCTTCAAAAAAAGAGCGTACACACTTTTAAAGGGCCGGCAACGCATTTCTGGGACCTGATGTCTTGCAAATGTTCATGGGCGGCAGTGTTACTTACCATCAGGTGAACCGTATGCTCGTTTGCCTCCTGTTCGATAAAAAAAATATATGTTCGCGAGTTTCCGGGTTGTCTGGACACACAGGTTTGCGCTGCTTATTTCCATGTTTGATGATTGCATATATTACGCCACTGATGTAATTTTATATTTCACCTGATGTTAAGATCTACAGCTTCTCATGGACACAACCCTAAGGAGCAGCGAGTGCGTTGCTTCCTTTATAAGAGACATTTATGGGAGAGGGAACGGGAGCATTAGGGAATGGGGGCTATAGTATTCTTCTAGTAAGGAACAACTTAGCGTTCCCTAAAGTAATCAGTATAGATCACACTTTCAACCCTTTGACCGCCGGAGACGCTTGAAAGCGTCACAAACACTAGATTTTCCATTGTGTCTGGATTTCTGACAAACACTCCGCATTTATCCAGTGCGTGTTTGCGGATTGCTCTCAATCTCTGTTACTTCAAGGTCGCAGTCCACTGCTGGACATAATTATGTCCTCCCCATTATACGCTTAATATGTTATAGGCATGTTTATCCGTTTAGTACCCTTAGTTTGGGGCTAGATGGCGCTGTGTGATTGTCAGTAGATATTTATTATTATTGATATCCTTCCTTCCTCATCAAGTCTTCACAAGCAGCTTGCCGGAAGTTGCCGGATCGACGGTCGGATAGAACATACAACTATAACCCACGTATGGGCTCGTGCCCTTCATTGGGGACGTTTAATGAGCTGATGATGTACTTGAAAGAAAATAGATAGAAAGATATAAATAAAAAGATAATAGCACACAACTATCTGTATTTCCAGGCTGCAGACATCTGCTATATTTAAAGGTCGAAAGGTCGGAGGTCTCAGCAATTACTTTTCTAGGATCGAAAGATCCGGTCGGAAGCAATATCCTCTATCGAGGGTCTGAGTGGCCCTCAGCTTAACCCTTTCGCTGAGCCGGCGATTTCGTTTTGAGAAAAAATACTTGTTACTACTGCGTTTAAGTCGGCTGAGTTGGTGAATGTATAATGCATGAATGAAATCGACATCAAATGCTTTGGAGTTCGAGTCGGTAAAAACAATTAGGTAAATGAAATAACCTTAGCAAATATCCAGATTAGCTGTTATTTATTATAATTTATAGAGTGGCTCATTGGTGTGGGCTGTTGCCTTCCTATCTGGAGGGTGCAGGTTCATAACACGCCACGTACCAATGTTTTCGAATTTTCGGAATTATATCTCCGTTTAGCTGCCGCTTTTACGGGGCAGGAAAAAATCCTGCGCAGGGAGGAAACCTGCGCATTCCTGCGAAGAGATTCATAGGTTGCGCGTGATGTCGGCTAGTCCGCACAAGGCCCGCATGGTCGACTACCCTATACGGGTAGGCTCGTGCCCCTCGGTGGGGACGTATAATAAGCTGATGATGATGATTATCTTATTTCATCCATGAGACGACCGAGTTCAGGTAAGTCATGGTTGGGAAATCCGCTAATTCATTAAGGTTTCGGTCTCTAGGTATTGTACCATCTATGGCATTATTCATATTTGTGTGTGTTTGAACTAATTTTAGTTTCATTCAAATGCATGTTTATTTTGCTGAAAATACCTTATTATAGGGAAATGCATAGATATGTAAGCGTAGCGCGCTAATTATAAATCTATGGAGAAGTGAATCATTTATTATAATTTATTTTTATTACATGACTTGCTTTCTTTGTTTATTTTTTAAGTGTCATGTTTTACCTTAAATTTTTCTTTTTGGGTTTACTTGTTTATGGAATTGTCTAAAAGTGACATTTTTAAGAATTTATCATGGTCCTCATGTACTCATTGTATATATAAATATGTATCTATCTATCTAAATATTCTCAGTGTATATTAATATACATATAAAAAATAATATGAATCTATCTATCTAAATAGCCCTTTGCTTATCTAATAGGAATACCTTTCTCGTCACGTTGCGGTAATATAATGTGGTCAGCGCTCGGTAAGAACAATTACCTGGGAGATTGTGTTAATTAGTTAGGAGTTGTATTGCTCCGAAGTAATTGGATATCTTAATCGTATTCCGTAGGAATCAGGAGTAGGGAATAACAGTTCTATTAACTGTTTGTAATGACTTAATATTGTGTGTAGGAACAGATGATAATACTACCTTACTAATTAACAAATTGAAAAAGTTTCTGGATGGACCAAGACTTGCAAGGTCGCTCATAGTGGCTGGATAAATAAATGAGGGTCGGAGACTTATGTCCAGCAGTGGACTGCGATAGACTGAAAAAATAACAGAACGAGTTCTTCTAGATTTTTAATAGATTTTTTTTCAAGAAGAGATAGAATCTTCTAGATTTTTTATGTCATAATGAACGGATAGAACGGGACAGTTAGTGCGCTCATCATCATCAGCTCATTAAACGTCCCCACCGAGGGGCACGAGCCTACCGTATAGGGTGATTAGCCTTAGTCGTCCACGCGGGCCCTGTGCGGGTTGGACGACTTCACACACAACCTTCGAATCCTTCGCAGGCTTGCGTGGTTTCCTCACGATGTTTCCTTTACCGTAAGAGAGTCGGATAACGTATATTTAATTTCAAAATCCGAAAACACATTGGCACGTGGCGGATTTGAACCTGCACCTCCTGCAGATGGAAGGCAAAGTCCACACCATTGAGGCCATCGATGTTCTCGACGCTCTCGTGTTGTCATCATTGTACTAAAAAGTTCAGTTGAATAAATTTCTTAACAATCGATATACAAGTTATGTTTTTGTGTATTTTTGAAGCACTGACCTTACACTTTGATCCAGCCATGTGATTTCTTTATTTCCGTAGGCAACTTATTTTGCTAAATTATTTAAAACAAACAAATGTTGTTTTTTACTGACTTCAAAAAAGGAGGTTCTTTAACACCATTGCTTCCCAAGTAAACTGAACTGTTTAAACCAAAAACATCCCTGAAGGCAAACAGTCCATAAGCTTTTGTTATGGTATCTTTGTTGCTGTCAAATTATTTTTTAAACTTTAAATGAATATACAGAGTTGTTTCTGCTCAAAATGAACATGGTTTCAAATCCAAAATCGGAAATAAAAATACATTAAGAAATTAAATGTTGATATATTATTATATTGATTCATATTTACTGCGCGAGTTCAATTCCCGGGCAGTACAAACATTTGTGTGCATGAACATGTCTGTATTAGACTGGGTGTTTTCTATGTGTGTATTTACAAAAAAAAGTATATTAGTGCAGTTATCCGTTATTTAATATTAATATTACAGGTTTGAATGAAATGAAAAAATCTTTATTCAATTAAGTCTTTACAAGACACTTTTGAATCGTCAAATTAATAATAAATTTTAAAGCTAGTTTGAATCTACCACCGGTTCGGAAGGTTGGTTCCACTGAGAAGACCCGCGGCAAGAACTCAGTAGTACTCTTTTCAATCGCCAATTTACAATCTTTCTTTCTAACAAGCTTTTAACCTATCTGTGCCCATTAATGTTTAGTTTGGGGCTATATGGCATTGTGTGCATGCCAGTGGATATTTATTTAGTTATTAATTATTATTTATTGAGAACTTATTACTAAACTGTGGGTTTATTACAATAATATTACTTCGCCTTTACTGGTTCAAAATGGTTGATAAGTCGAGGTAAGAAGGCATTGTTATTAACATGAACAAAGTTCTAAGCTATCGAGGTGGTTCAAGGTGCACACGTCTTAACTGTGCAGATTAGAACCGTGTTCTAGATTAAACTTTCTAGAAAGTCGTCGAGCAAGTCACTTATTAAGTGAAGATACATCTAGGTACGTTTATCAGGCTTCATATATTATTATTATAATCTTTAAGAGGAAAGAAAAGGGCCGAAGCTCTCTCATTTAATCTAACTTTTTTAAAATAGAATAGGAAAAGTGACACATATGAGTTTGCTTATAAGATTTCAATTTCATGATTAAATCATAATATGTAAATTGTTGAACAAAAGGGAGGCCCTAATATCTTTCACCGATTCCTAGTAATAAACATTCATCGGCTACCCACCGCCAATTATTTTTTTTATATTTCAAATTCAAGTTCAGACCATTTGAAACTACATGCACAGTTCGGGGTGGTAATAAGGTTTTTTTTTAAAAAACAATGTAACATTGAAAACTTTAAAAGCAAATCGAAGCGCGCTTGTAAACTGATAAAATCCAATACCGCGACTTTCTAAGAGCTATTTGCAATCTATAAGTGTAGGTAATAGGTGTAGTATACGGCGTAGCGACTTAATTCCTAAAACATAATTGCAGTTACATATCCTTATTAAAACAACAGTATTCAACCGATCATCAGTAGATAACCTGTAGAAAGTATTTTGTTTGTTGCGGTTCACATTTTCATACGATTTCATAAAATACGTCACAACTTTCTGTACCGTTAATCTTATTTACCCATAATTTTATATTATTGTTCATCCATCATCAACAAACATCAGGTGTTTGCGAAGACAAAGATAGGCAATGTCATAGCTTGGTTCTGGCAGGGAGAATGCCACCTGAATAAGTATTCTTGGATAAGTTCTAACTAAGTTACATGCTCCATTTGTCAAGTGAAGGCGGGCAAACACAGCTGATGGGGTCGTATTTTGGAAACCATCGATATTCCGACAGTAAAATGGTTAGCACATAAATAACATGATTTATAAAGATCTAATAAATCACCTGCACCCTCCAGATTGGTGGGAAAAACACCAATGAGCCACCGACGCTCGCTAATACTAAAGGATATCATTCTTAAGTAATTTCGTATCATATCAGTCACCGAATTCAGTTACAAGTTACAACAAACATGTTTAATGAGTCTATTACAAAATGACTATAATATAAGATCTGAATGGATACATGTTAGTTCCGATTGTAACTAGTCAAACTTTTAGAAATTCCCAAAATCGTGACTGGAAGTTTTTGCATTTCTGACCTATTAAGACTGAATACAAGATAATGCAAACACTGTTGGGTATTATTTATTGAATTAAACAATTGCTTTATGGAAATTCATTTTAATCGTAGCGCAGATTATTCTGGCGAGAAAAATTTAAGCCAGCTAGGGAACTAAGCTGTAATAATGTTTCGCTAGAAAATTATCGAGGGTTTCTTGCAGATGGACTTGTGCTGTTGAACTTACCAGGCAAGCGGCGAGTGCAAATGGTTCTGAGCCTTGAATATCGAGCGATGTTAAATACAGCCCCAAAGGTACGACTCACGCTTCACTAGCACCATCCGTTGCATTTTTCTGACCGGCACAGCGTGCAGCGCCGGGAGAAATATATTAGCGAGGGAAATAACTTGGATTTAGATGAAGAATAAGCTCTCGGAACTTTACTACAGCTGTGGGTGGGAATTTGTGGAATTTATATCTTGCACGTGTTAGTATTTTCATTTCATATTGAGATGCGGTTTGGATGGTGGTGGAGCTTTGTAATTTTAATTTTCTGTTATTTAACGAATGTGCTATTATCACTAAACTTAAATTACGTTTGCCAGTTAATTTTGTGATAAAAAATGTTTATGTTTTTCATCAGTATCTGGTTCTTAATAAGTTATTCTGCAACCTTAATTTATACAGAGTACGGAGCTCGACCTTGAGCCTCTTATTAGCATTTTGGAAGCAACCTTTTTACATTTCAATGGGTGATCGCTCAGCACCCAATTTTACCTAACAAACAGCCTTTCATGTGATACCTGAGCACGAGTATTGGTTGGGTACCGCGGTAAGAGGACCAATCTTGAATTTCTAATCAATAATTGCATGTTTAAATCTTAAAACTGGGATAACTACTGATTAGTAGAAGCGGGCTACTATATTAGTGGTTTTGGGCTACATCTCATTAAAATATTAACGTTTATGAAATAAAATGTATTGGGATGGGTATTTTTTATATACGAGTATATGTATGTCATATAAAGGGACGAATATATAAATGTGTATATATTATTTAGTGACCCTAGTGGACAAGAGCCATTGAATCAAATCGGTACTAAATGGCACTGTATAGATGTCTGTAGATAGAAAAAAAAAAACCAAACCGGGCACCGACACAAAATGAGCTCCAAAATTTGAGTATTTGAACCGTTATGATAAATTTAAAAGTCATATGATAAGTCCTCTACAGTATTTGTCTTATTATTTTACTACGCAAGAATAATCTATTAAATTAGTTACCGCAGGAAATCTTACCTGGGTGGTACGAACTGGCGTAGGTACATACAATTTAAGGGCCAATTACCCTATGTGATTTGGCAATGAAAATGTGTATGGGCGTGGTTGTCATTTACCATCAGGAGCTAAACTATTTATATTTTAAATGGAATGTATACGGGACCTCCAAATTATAAGTGTTAATCATTGGCGATTATTTTCTGCTAGCTTAGCCTTATTGATCGAATCTCGTGTCAGATTTTAATACGGTGCTTATAAGAAATGTATTTCACCTCGAATTTGTAGGCGAAAATGGAGAGCAATTAGGCAATACAGGCATAATGTATGAATTTTGAGGAGAGTATTGGAAGTTAGTATGGTTATTTTTAAAGCACCCCTCTAAATAAGAAAGCTTTTGCTATTTACAATTTTGCATTTATCTATTGAGTCAAATATGGTCACTTTATATTATATAAAATAGCTATACGTATTGTCTTCGTTAAAGAAAAGCTTATACGTTGGTAATCCGTGTATATGCGCGATCGCATTGCTTATCGAAGATAAGATTTTGAATTTAAGTGTGATACATGTTGGCGGTACGGAGAGCGTCGGTGGCTCAGTGGTGTGGACTGTCGCCTTCCTACCGGGAGGGCTGAGGTTCAAATCCCGACACGTACCAATGTATTTTCGAATTTTCGAAAATATATGTACGTTATCCGATGCTCTTACGGTGAAGGAAAACATCGTAAGGAAACCTTCATGCACGCCTGCGAAGAGATTCGAAGGTTGTGTGTGAAATCGTCTAATCCGCACTGGGCCCGCGTGGACGACTAAGGCCTAATCACCCTATACGGGTAGGCTCATGCCCCTCGGTGGGGACGTTTAATGAGCTGATGATGATGATGATGACATGATGGCGGATGCAAGACCTTCGTCAAAATTTTAACACGAGCAGTTATGGTCGTCTTTATACACTGGAATCTCTTACGACTTATGCACCACGAATTATGTATAAAATGTATAAGAATATAGGCGCTGAAATTACTCAGCTACGCTGTTTCAGTTGAGATAGAGATAGGATACCGTGAAATAATTCGTTATCGAGACCCGTTGCGGAGTTAATGCTTGTAAAAAGCATCTCGGGAGTCGGGACGCCAGTGAAAAAGCTTTTTACTCACGGCACATTTAAAATGCAAGTTTCTCTAGTGAACAACGCGTATTTCCTGCATTTTCACGTGAGAGATATCTTGTATAAGGTACATAACGGTTATATTTTTTATAAGTACTTCAGAAAGGTTTATGTGCCTACGTATGTTTATGAATGAATAAATGATTATGATCATTACGTGAATATGTCGCAGTGTACATTTTTAATAAAAATATGAAATCTAGTATGGTGTAAACTGTCACCGCCGCCAATGGATATATGCAACTCTGAATGGACACTTGCCTAAGCAAAACACGCTCTCTTATCGAAGAATGCTAGATATTAGCGTTTAGATTATCGCGTACGATATTCAGTGCTATTTTAATATTCAATTAACATTTATTTTTATATTTCAGGCTGATGTCACCTACAGAAACTAGTTACGATGTTATCTAAATTAAATATAAAATTAGTTCTTAAACTTGACAAATTACTTTCGTGACAAAATCCTATTAATTAACTTACTTCAATCACAAAGCTCAGCATGTTAACGTTTACTTTAATAAAACATTATAAAAGTAATAATAGAGCAGTATGTCTGTAAGGTATTAAACATGGCGTTATGAAATGAGGAAGTATTTATTTAAACACTAGTTTCAGTAAAGGATTAAACTTTTCACGCTTTATATAGTATTTTAAATAACGATTATTACTGAACGTAAACATAATATTTAGTAAGACTTCACCGATTAAAAAAAAAAGTATTTGCGACCAAGTTATTTTGTATCAAGTAAAACCCCTACTCAAGAACTTTCGTAAATCCGAAGAGGCAACAAGTGCGTTGCTTTTAAAAACAATATGGTGTTTCGATGAAACCAAACATACTCACTCAGTATAAGCCATTGCCACTAAATAGCGCTGGTTTTCAGTGACCCCAGCTGAGTAAGAGATATATAGATAACTGGTGGAAACTATATTTTTTATATATTTTGATGACCCATATGGTGTATTTGGTAGAGATGTTGGCCGTTACACCAAGGGTTCCGGGTTCGATCCCCAGGCCTTACAAACATTTGTGAGCATGTAAGTGTTTGTTTGTATTGTTCTCGATATTTTCTATGTATAATATGTATTTACAAAAAATATACATAAGTACATTTATTCGTTGTTTAGTATCCATATAACAGGGTTAATGCTTTGTTTGGGACTAGATGGCGCTGTGTGAATGCCAGTGGATACTTATTTAATTATAACTAATGAATCTGACTATCACGTCGAAATAAAATAAAAATTTAAAATTTAAAGTTCACCTACACAATCACTTTCCTCTGGCAACACCGAAATTATAACACTCACCATGAATAAAACGGTTTTATAATAGGTTAGTACCTTCACAAAGAATATGTTGATCCTCTTATTCGAAAAATAATCAAAACTGTTCCTTAAAAATACCGTTATCATTCTTAAGATTTTCTTCATTCCGATCATGACTCTACAATTTTGATCAACAATCGATGTACTATGTATCATGTATTTGCATTTTGCATTTTGAAGGATGAAGGTGCAAAAAATAGTGGGTTGGCGGAAATTTATAGCTGCGATAAATCGAGCTTAACACTCGGCAGGATTAAACGACGTTCCTCTAAAGTGCGCTATCTACGAACGCCGTCTTTGAAATTGTCTCAAGCGATACAAACTTACTGTATTATATTTCAAACGAATGTCCGTCCATTTATTTTGGAGTAGCACAAAATTAAACTGGTATGAGCCGGTGAGATGGTGTGACTAATGCGAGACTGTGGAAAGATTTTGTAATGACAATATTTATTTAGGACAGCCAAACAAACACCATAAAATTATAAACTTAAATGTATAAACTCATGACTGAAGTGACGCCTTAGTTAAAGGCTGCCACGGCATACACAACTTAATAATGAGTCGTTAGAAACGACAGAAAATGAATTGTTTTCATTCAGAAACTCATAAGCAATAAACAATCTATTGTCTATCTAAGCAGAAACTAGACAATTATATTTGAAATATGGTAACAACCTGCAAGACGCCCCTCAGCCCGATCAACCGACGACTTGCGAAAGCAGGGTGGACCTGAATATTAGGCGCAGAAAAGAGGAGGCCTATGTTTAGCAGTGTTAACAAATCCGGACAAGTGCAAATAAATCTCTTATACCGAAGAATTTTCCGATATATATTCATAGATATCAATATAATATGTAAATTACTATCTACTGAAATTCACATAACGTCTGCTAGTCCCAATCCAAGCATTTAACTTGTAATATGGGTACTAAACAAGATTACATAATAACATAAAAATCATATTCTCATTAATACTGTGTGTGCCATTTCACGTAATAATCGTCTGAAGCGAAGCAAACAATACACAAAAACCAACAGCGACACAAACAAACAACGAAAATAAATGGTTCAATATCAATTCAAATAGGTTTTGTATATATCTTATTATTAGATAAGACGAGATTCAATGGCGTTAATCTAATCCAAAGAGATACGGAGCGACTTTCCTTATCGGTAGATGACATTGGCCTAGGTAGCATCCCTATACTACTTGGATATCAAAACAGGCAAAAACATCGATTTAGTATCTGTAAAAAATGCTTACTTGCTTTTTATCTTCGACTGTTGAAGTATCTTTTGACGTCTAATGATGCATTTTCTATTGTCTCATAACTGCCACTATCGAGCGAGTTGAGCGTTTTTAAACACAATATTTTTACGTTTAATTGTTTCGTTGATTAAATCAAATAATGTAAGATCAAGAGCATTCTTTTATCGGCGTTGGTGGCTCATTAGTGTGGACTGTTGCCTTCCAATCTGGAGAGTACAGGTTCAAATCCCACCATATACCAATATCATATACAATGAGTTTCCAATTTTCGAAATTATATGCAACGTATCCGACGCTCTTAAGGTGAAGGAATAAATCGTAAGGAAGCCTGCGCTTTCTTAGATATTCAAACACCCATGAAATCAGTCAATTCGCACGGGGCCCGCGTGGACGACTGAGGCTTATACATCCTATACGGGTAGGCTCATGCCTATCGTTGGGGACTTTAAATGAGTTGCTGATGAAGATCAAGAGCCGTCTGCGCTGACTATTTGTCTGGTGGAGCTGCTTACCCGCTGGAGTGCTCACTAATGGGTTACGGTCCAAACTACCCATTGTCATGCTGTGTGAAACGGCTGTCCTTACAGTAAGACGTTACATTATAGGCTGATAATATTTTATTGACATATCGCACCTTTTATATTATAGGGGCACAATTCGAAAAATATGATTGTTGGGAAAACGCGTTTAAAGATTCTTGAGCGCTCTTGTTCACACAAAATCAGTCATAAATAAATTAAATCATTAATTGCAAAATAATAGAATATTATAAGATGTACGTTAGTAATGAATTACTTATCGCATATTAAGTTTATCCCAGCATTATTAAAATGACATACTTTACTTAGAAATATGAAAAGGCTTAGACTAAGTTTTCGCGGCTTCATTTGCACGTTCTGACTCTTTCTATCAAGAGCGTCATGTAGATGTGTTGAGTTTGGGTCCGTTTATAAGTAAAACGTAAACACGCTATTTTATGAGATGTGCCCGTATAGTATGAAAGGTGCGATATTATATCTGTAAACAATTACATTACATTAACTATGTCAATATGATGTTTCCAATTAATGCTATTGTACATAATTAATCGGGTTAATTAATTATCTACCAAAGCGTAGCAACGAGACTCGACATTACGTATTCTGTTACTAGTTAGCTTATTATGCAAACAGAATAACGTCATAAGCAAAGTACGACGCTATAGTTATGGGCGAATTAACAAGTGTACCGCGAAAGAAAGAGAATAAATAATAATAAATATACACTGACATCACACAGCGCCATCTAGCCCCAAGTTAAGCGTGAAGCCTGTATTACGGGTACTAAACAACTGATAACCATACTTATATAATTTTTATCTATAAATACATACATATTATACATAAAAAACACCCAGACCAATATAAATAGACATATTAATGCGCACAAATGTTTGTACTGCCCGGGGATCGAACCCGGAACCCTTGGTGTAGTAGCCGACATCACAACCGCTACACCAAATGGATCGTCAAATGAATGAATGAGTAATTAATAATATTTTTATATCACAAAGTGTGCAGCAGGACGGTCAGTATGCTCACCTGATGGTAAGTGATACGCCTTACCATGATATAGCGGCATTGATTGAGACCAACGGCTGATAGATATTTATTATTCTCTATCAATGCCGCACTGCGACCAAGGTAACATATGTTAGGTCTCTTATACCCGGTAATTTGGCACTACGGTGGTACCTACCCAGACAGCTCAGTACCAAGTCTACCACCTAGTAAATAAATTATCCTTCTAATTGAATTTGATACAATAACTTTTGTTTTTTTGTTTTTTTGAGACGAAAAAAAACAATTTTCGAAGCTTTGTAAAAGTTGCATTCTTTGTTCAAAATAAACTCCATACGGGGTAACCCGATACATGCCAAAGTCTTATCTTAATGGGTTTCGCCAAAGGAGACTCAGCCACGTAGGAAGAGTCTATTGTCACCGACATGCGAAGATGACCCTATTGTTCTAGCTATATTAGTGATAGATTTTAGCTGCTATACGTGCCTTAAAGTGGTCTGGATATAAGTATACTAGGTGTTAAATATTACATCATAAGATGACGTCAACACACAAGGGATCTCATAATTTTGTTGAGACTTGGTGCTAAACATTTTGGTATTTGTTTGCAAAGTTAATCATTTTTCTGATGACCCATTTGGTGTAATGGTTGAAACGTTGACTCTTGCACCAAGGGTTCCGGGTTCGATCTCCGGGCAGTACAAATATTTGTGTGCATGAACATGTCTATTTGTATTAGTCTGGTTGTTTTCTTTGCATACTACTTATTTTTTTTTATAAATACATAATTTATAAAAAATAAGTACTTTTTCTGTTGCTTAGCTCCCAAATCACAGTCGAAATGCTTAGTTTGGAACTAGATGGCACTGTGTGTATGTCAGTAGATATTAATTTATTTTGTTAATAATAACAATACCTACTAGTTAATATCATCTCATAAAATTTGACAAATGTTTTGTTTATCCACCATAGGCAATATTACGCTGTAAGGTGTTACTTTGAAAGTCGTGCTCTATTGTAGAGGGCGGTATTGTACTGCACTGTAAATCTATTGTGTTGGTCACGCGATGCGCCTTTGTTCTGAATAATGTTCCGGAAGAGGGCGTGCTTGAGATTGAAGAGGTTATGTTATCAGTATTATATGAGATATGAAAGCATAGATCCCGCGTCACTAAGTAACACTATGTAATATTGGCTCCTGAAACACGGTTATTTTTACTCTCTTGGGAGCCGGGACTTTGTTGAATGTTTTTCTTAATGTGCTAAGTATTGAATATATATTTTTTTATAAAATTTAAAATATATTGTAGTGACTAGTAGATGAGGTCAGCCTTAAACATTCAGTGACAATCAACAATAACAAAACATTTGTTTTACAAGTCAAAGAAAGTGTATAATCAGCCTTCTAGATCTACCTGCCTGATAAAGATTTATCTTTAAATTAAATAATGGTTTCACTATTATTTACTACGATGCTAAACAAAGATTCGAACCTTTTATATATGAGAGCGTCGGTGGCTTAATGGTGTCGACTGTCGCCTTGCTACCGAGAGGGCTGAGGTTTAAATCCCGACACGTACCAATGTGTTTTCAAATTTTCGAAAAGATATGTACGTTATCCGACGCTCTTACGGCGAAGGAAAACATCGTGAGGAAACCTTCATGCACGTCTGCGAAGAGATTCGAAGGTTGTGTGTGAAGTCGTCCAATCCGCACTGGGCCCGCGTGGACGACTAAGGCCTAATCACCCTATACGGGTAGGCTCAATGAGCTGATGATGATGATATATTAGGGATAGCAGTATCTGCTTGCCTACTGTTATAATTTATTATGGCAAAATGCTTCACTAAAGTGGTTATGTCTTAAGCCCTGGTGGGCAGTCTGGTGACTGTCCCGACTTGCCGAAGATAGATCATAAATGCCTGTCTAGAAACAGCTTGTTCACTCTTGCCTTAAAGATGTCCAGGGTCTTGTTTCGTTATTTAAAATGCGCCCATTATATCTTTATTGTGTCTCAATACTTATAAGAAGTGGCAGAGGGCTGGTAACATATGTCACAGAACCAATGCGTTGGATGAGATGAGTTCTGAAGTGGAGACCGCGTCTTGGCAAGCGAAGCGTATGACGTCCTCCAGCCTGATGGACCGACGACTTGCAAAAGGTCGCTGGTGGAGGCTGGATGAAAAAGTGGAGGACCGGTATATGGGAGAAGACCTATGTCCAACAGTGGACTGCGATAAGTTGAACAGAGAGAGAGAGAGAGAACTTATAAAAACCAGATCATAGAGTTCGGTGAACAGGCTCGCAGAAATAAAATTAATAATGCATCTATCTCACATATGACGTGAAAACATATTGAATTAATATTTGTTTTGTCGCCATTATATGTCCTTTATCCATATCATCTGACCGCTCCATTAAAAGCCAAAAGCCAGTAAAAAGGTATTCCAATAACGCCCAAGTAATTGTTCAACTTTTAATTACTACCCGGGTTAACCAACTAGTATAAAAAGACCCTTGTTGATAAATGTTTACTGTTTAATTATTTGCTGGCTAAAACTTTGTATATTCTAAAAACACAATAAAAATAAGTTTGAAATACGACAAAACACGTTAATCTAGATAGAATCAATCCGCTTTTGATGTAAATATTCCAATGTTATAATTTATGGGAATAAAAAACTCTGTTGCAACGATTGTTGAACAATGTTGATTAATAAAATTATCTAGCCCATTTAGCACCTTCCCACATAATAGTAACTTAAATATTAGAAATATCAGATATTTTGTTTATAGAGAACTCCCTATTCATAAAAATATTTTTAAATACATTTAGTTTTTTTGAAACTGAGATACGTTTTGTTAAGAAATAATATAGTGTGAAATAATAACTAAGTATGTTGAGGATGTAATACATTAAATCTGCAAATCCCAAGAGATCGACGGATTTGGTGGGATCATCGCGGCTTTTGCGCGTGGCGAAACAGAGGGGCTTATAAAAACATTTCCATGGAGCAAATTTTCAACGTGCCAAATGGAAATTCATTGGCTAAAGGTTTTCCTTGTTCTTAGAAAAGTTTGAGATGATACATTTGGATTAATATTGCTGATTTTGTTCCGTAATAGATCCTTAAATATTTTGTGATTACGAGTAGGTTCTGGTTTTCACTACGGATGGGAACTATTTTTGGCCAGAAGTAGTAGTAGGTATTCCTTCCTACTACTTCTGGCCAAAATAAAATCTGCACAAGTAAAGTTAATCAACTTTACTTATGTAGGCAGATTTAAATGCATTGGTTGATTGACATTGGCAGATTTAAATTTCTATACAAGTAAAATTAATCAACTTTACTTATGTAGGCAGATTTAAATGCATTGCAAGGAAAAGATGCACTGGCAATCTTCACTGCCCGTAGATCAAACCAGGAATTTTAAGTGTGAATATCTGATATTTCAACCATTATACCATAGGACGATAAGTTTAGGATGTGAAAGATTTACTTATTTCTCCGACACAAAATTCCAAAATGAGTCGTGGTTTGCGCTGTAAGAGAACGCCATCTTTTCAAATCGAGCACCGCCTCACGGTTTATTTTTATTTGGATTTCTCAGTGTCACAGTTTCCTCCATTATACTCTTTCCCATTTATGACTCCGACAGGTCGACGTCCGCTCGGAAGTGTTTAATACTTCAAAATACCCAATAAATTATTATATCGGATAAAATTTGTGTTGTAAATCCACATGCGTCAGCTCAGTCATTGAACCCACTGTTTTGAAATTTACGAGCATTAAAGCATTTTCAAAATAGCAACGCATTGTAACTCTATCCTTATATTTAGATATTTATCCCTACTGTATCGTAAACAAAGGCCGTCGGAAGTCATTGTGGTTCACCAAATATGACATCGTAAATATCGGTCAGTTGACGTTTATGATCTTGAAATAATTTTCATGCTGTATTTAGAATATTAAAGCTTGATTTTCGGTAAAGATTTTCTGATAGTTTTCTTTGACGTGATTGGCCACACCAGTGACGTGCACAGAGATTATAAGTAGGGCAATGCAAAGTAAATGACACTAATTGCAAATACAATAAATAGTTTACATTTTTGTCGAGTGCTGTTGATGACAGAAGATTGCCTATGGTTTCGAATTTGTTTCTAATCTGTAGAGGAGAATCGGCGAATAAGTAGGAATAATTTAATATGTTGGCGATTTTCCAGGTTGTCAGGACGCACAGGGTATGCACCGCTTTTTTTGCATTTGGAGTGCACACCGCTGGGCCAGACAGCATGCCTAGAAACATTTTATTTTATTTCAAAGACAGGCAAATAGGTAGATGATTTACCTAGTCACGCACAATCCTAAAGGAAAAAAAGTGCGTTAGCTTCGAACAACTCAAGTTTTGAATGGATGTCGGAAATATGGTAGACATTTAGATAGAAGATATAAGGGAATGTATGTATTTGTAACTCTTGAGACAAGATAACCCATCTTCTCATACATAATGACTAACAAGGATAACCCATCAGCACGTATGGATCTTAAAGCACCGTGAGTTATCTTAACCTCTTTAATATATAATATTGAGTCAGTGCCTAATGTCATTTCTGTGAATTAACATTATTTTCTATGGAAACGCTCCATTCGACTTTAAAAAAATATCAGCGGATAAAAGAAGCCCAGTTGATTTTTGTTTAGATGGAATTTTTCTGTTGACCGTTCATGGTCTTTATAGTTTTACGGCATTTGTTTATCCCAACATTCCGTAGATAACGGGGAGCAGAGCTCACTTATCGCCTAACCTATTTTTGAAAAATTTCATTATTTGTATACTCGATGGATTTATTCTAAGAAAGACAAAAAATAATGACACAATTTTACTTTAAAACATTCAAGGAAAGTTAGCATAATGGATTGTTTCGCTTTGCCATTGTGTTTAACAATAAATAAAATACGATTTATTGCTAAGTACAACATCAATAAAAACAGTGAATATCAGTTCGTTATTCCTTGACGAGTAAGTTCAAAGAAATTACAATCTTTCGCAGTAAGAAAATTACGAGTATTTATAAGTTTGAAAATCACGCTTTTATATTCCAGTGTGGGTCGTTAATGATTATCGGAAGCCAAATAATTCTCGTAGTAAAGCGGGTGATAATCGTAAATTGGTTAATATTGTTTTAATTTGATCGCCTACTGTTTCACGTAAATGAGATATCAAATTAGCTATATATTTGATAAAAATATGTGTATTATGTTTTAAAAAAAAAATATGAAAACCTATAAAGCTTTTAGCACTAGTTTTTATGTTATCTTATTGCCTTTTCCGGACTTTGCCTGCTGGCATTGGAAATTCCATTGTGAATATCTGTGAAAAAAAAATACCATCAATATTATAAGAATAAAAGTAGATAAACACCGACCAGCGCTGAGACGTCTTCGTAGAACTTTATCCATTTACTCCACGTATTATCATAATATATTTTATTTTCCCAACATGGCTCTACTTTACCTTTTAGGTGTAATAAAAAGGCAACAATAAAATCGAGAGCCCCGACCATAATTGGGCCAGATATCAGGACGGTTCGAGCCGTATAATTTTAAGAGTCGGTCTTTGTTGTTTGTTCGGGAAATAGCACTTTAGCATTCGGTAGGTTATGAAACTTTTTATGAGTGCCTTCTCCGCGGTGCTAAGAGTATGGAATTATATTACCATGTAATTGTGACCTTTAGTTGTTCTGTTCAAGGATCAGAATTGCGTAAGTAACCTGATGAACACATCAGGTTACTTGGCTTTAGAATGACTGATTTAAGTTATCGGTGTAATTAGATAGAGTAGTGATATGAATTTGATGAGTTATTCGATATGTAATTTACACATAGTGCTTCGAATTTATCAAATTATTGAATTTTGAATCAAGTCCCAGTAAAATACTTTTTTTTTGCATTTTGGCTGTAAATAAGAACTTACTGACGTCAAAAGTAATAAAATGAAATATTTAAAAACATCATACAAAGGTGCAGTAAACTTAATTCACCACTGTCAATTCACGCAGGTGAAATGCACTTTAATAAACTTGAATCACCTAAATTTTAAAAATGATTTAGTGAAAAGTTATATGAGTATCATATATTAATACATATAATATTATTCTAAATTAAATACACAAAAATCTTGAACTGTTTAATAATGATAAGGACCTACCACGCTTTAACTTTATTTAACAGATGTTTCTAAAAATTAAGATAAAGATAAAAGATAAAGATAAAAAATACTTTATTGCACGTAAAAAAAACATACAACAACAGATAACAGAAAAAAAAACAAGTACAACATGGGCGGCCTTATTGCTTAGGTAGCAATTTCTTCCAGGCAACCTTTGGATGAAAGAACATGCGTAACGGTCAGCGGGCTAGTGCAAAACAAGTAAAATCGTTATTCTAAATAACTACAAAATAATAACAAAATAGTACATATACTAAGTACACACTACTACATATAATTAAAGAATAAACTAATAGATAGTATAAATAAACTAATACATAAACTAACTAATGGAAGATAGGAATAAAAAACTACAATCAGAATTATATGAAAGGAATGACAGATACAGTACCTACAGCACAGGAATAAAAGTGAAAGAAAGTAAAGATCACAAAGAGTTTTTTTGTTCCAAGTAATGTTTTTTAATACGGCTCTTAAAGTCTCAAGAGACGGTGCACGACGAATGTCCTCAGGCAAGGAATTCCACAGCTTGATTGCTCGAACTGTGAAAGACCTCGCATAGAAGTCAGTCTTGTGAGACGGCAGGTCAAGCGTTAATTTAGAACTGGCACGCAAATTGCGGACCAAGTTGCAGAATGAAAAATAAAGCGATCTTTAAGATACGGAGGGGTGTAAGGGTGGGAAAGAATAGAGTAAAGGAGGGATAGAATGTGGGCAGTCCCTTCTACGGGCAATAGGCAGCCATTGAAGTTGGGACCTATAAGAAGAGACGTGGTCATACTTCCGCAGGCCAAATATAAATCTAATACAGAGATTCTGCAGACGTTCGAGCTTGTTTAATAGTTGAACTGATAAATCAGGATAACAAACGTCTGCATAATCCAGTATAGGAAGGAGAAGCGAATGTGCCAAACTGATTTTGGTTTTGGTCGCAATAGATTTTTGAGACGCTTAAGAGACCCGTACGCGGCAAATACACCTTCCTACTTACCTCTGATACCTGGTGATTCCACAAAAGAGAGTCATCAAACATTACGCCCAGGTTTTTAACTTTACGGCTGTAGGAATAGGAGTTCCATCAAAGATTATCTGGGGTAACAAATCATGCTTAATCCGAGCAATGTACCAATGGCTACCTATGATGATGGTCTGAGTTTCGCTGGATTAACCATCAAGCCGAAGGAACGACTCCACTCAGCAATACTGGCGAGGTCTCTGTTGGTAGCCTCAAATCTCGTTCATGTTTAAGGCATATTATATATATATATATATATTATATATAATATATATATATATATATATATATATATATATATTCTATATGACTCTTTTTAGTATGACTGAAGTTTCAATATTTATATTGCATTTTATTTCAAATCCTTCAGCTTTTAAAGGTAAGGATGAAAAAACTATAAATAAGGGGAACGCAGGCTGTATACTTTCCTTTGCCCGATGGAGCTATAAAATCCAAAGCTGTAACAAAAACAGCAGTCCCTTCAACGTGGCGTAGGTGTTTATGGATATGCAACGTGCTTAGGTTTCCTTGTAACAAAAATTTTAGGGCGTAACGTAACTTCACAAATGTTAGTAGAAATAGAGTATGTTATGTTCTTTATTTTATTATGTTCTTCGTTCAGACCTAGTTCCGTGTTCTGTTGCATATATTGCAGAAGTTTCCTATTTTTAAATAACGATCTCTCTTAAGTTGCCAGACCATCGGGCTGGAGAACGTCTTACACTGTATCTGAAAAGACTATATTTTCTACAGGACTTTTTTAATGTTAGAGATCGTATCATTATTTATTAATTTGATTGATTCTCAACCCTGAACTTGCTTAGCTATATTAGGTATTTACTTAATGCTGTAAAGCCTGTGATAGCCCATTTCTGGACTCAGGGCCTCCGCCAAGGCAGTGAAGAGTATTTATTGCCCTATTATTCGTTTGGCAGGTGGTTTTAATCTGTATGTAGCACAGCTGTATATCGTAACATAGCGGAATAAATAGACAAGATGGACATATATATATCACCATAAGAGCGTCGGAAAAAGTACATATATATTCGAAAACACGTTGGTACGGGGCGGGATTTGAACCTCAGCCCTCCCGGTAGGAAGGCAACAGTTCACACCATTGAGCCACCGACGCTCTAATAATTTGGTATATCATTATTCATTACACACTTCCGTACCACACATATTTAAGTAGCACGTTACACATATTTCCTTGTAAGAAAATACTCGTAGCCCATTGTTGTTCTGACGAAAACAAGATATTCCATTATATAAATTATACTATTTACATGATACTTGACTGTACAGACTCTTTGTATGATTATTAAATAACAAATACAGTTCCCTAACAGAGAGGGATGGAGCGGGGTATTCGCCCCGAAAGAAAAGGTTTATACAGAATATATTTTTCGATGTACGTTATAATTCTATGCCATTAGCTACTTGTCATATTTATTTGGAAAAGATATTTTCAAATAATAAGAATGTACTTTATTTTTCGTATAAAACCAATATCGCTTATTTTCAAACAAAACAAATATATGTACAGGCAAGCCATCGTACATACTTTGTTACTTACGCTGCAACATACATTTAGACGACCGCATGTATGTCTATTCAATTCATATTTATTCGTAAGGTTACGTTCACAATTCTTTATGATATAAATAAATCTTTGTCCGAGAAGAGTTTACTCGCTACTTGAATCGGGAATCATGGGTTTGAGTCTTGTTAGGAGAGCACAGTAAGGATGTAACCCGCAAAAAAAAGATGAATTATTGACGGCCACGTTAAGCCGTCTGCCGTTTAATAAAATATAATCCTTCTCTATAATAAAAAGTATGAGCTCAGAGCTCTCAATTTTCCATTTTTATTATTCACAATATTATGTATATTGTAAGTGAATAAAAGCTTGGAATGATATTCGTGTATTTATTGAAATTCACATTATAATGAATATATGACGAGTGAACAAATGAACATCAGCGATCGTCACTTTTCCGTGGAAATTTCTCTTGGATTCTTTTCCGCTCGTCGCCAATTTTATTATGTATATTGTAAGTGAATAAAAGCTTGGAATGATATTCGTGTATTTATTGAAATTCACATTATAACAAATTATTAATTAATTGTACGTGATGCACTAAAACCCGAATGAAACGAATGCCATCTTCTATCTGTCATTCTTAAGCCTTCGGATACACAATCGAAACTCATCCTAATATCTTTATGTTCGGATACATACACCACACACAAAACAACATTAAACCTTACATATTCCAGGATCATGTTATAGGTGTGGAATAACTGTACATCTTGTCAAGTTTTGTACAACGCCGAGTTGATAAATCTCTTACTTCTGACAACGACATACACGTTGTTTTGTTTTAAACTGATAGCACAGAAAACTCGGTCATAAAACTTCTAGGGAAAGTAAAGTTATTTATATGCGGAACGTAAAGTTATGTGGTGTGTTTGTTTTTACAAATAGTAATTAAAACATGAATCATAGCATCTACAAGTAGAATACTATAACTTGGACCATATCGTATTGGATGGAACTTCCATGTTTTCAGGTTTCCAGCTATTTTCCGATTATATTAATCTTTCAGCGAAGTTAGAGAGCCCTTATCGCTTAAATCATTACTGACACCAGTGAGCTCCATGAATCATTTACCAATATGTCTTTTTAGCGATTTTTAATGTATTTGGGTTTTTCAAATAAAAATGTTCAGGTCATGAAGCGCACACACCAAAACAATATCACCTGCTTACGGTGCATCCCATTGAACAAAAAACGAGGTTCTGATAACCTGCCAAATTATTAAAAACTTTCGCGACAAATAATCCCATCTAACGTCTGAATTTTTGGTATAATAATAGATTGTTATATGTTTTAAAGGGATCGAACTACCAGTTCCCTCTCAAGAAAACCAATGACCTTATAATATAATGATTCATAATCAACCTATTACGTCCCACTGCAGGTAAAGACCTTCTTACACAGCATAGCTAAAGGGAGTTTGCACCCTAACCCACCACGTGGGTTTATGCAAATTGGAAGTTATTTCGATTCGGTACTTAGAGTTGGCAGGCGTCTTTATTAGGGTTCATATTTCAAAAATGAAAAACCTGAAGTTTATTACACCATATGCTGTTACTATTGTATGATGAATCACTAGCAGGTCGTTTCATCGAAGCATAAACTTTATGGGTTAAAATAATGCTTTATTATGATACATCCATTTTGTGTGCAGCCGTTAACTGTTGTCGTATAAAGTTTTGATTTATATTTTATTCTCATGTGTGGTTTTTAGTATAGTGACAACGTCTATTACGCTATGAAATTGAGTATTTTGTTTTCTTTATACTAATATTAATGATCAATAAAACAAATCCTAATGCGTTCATTAAGATTTTTGAAAAATGAGATAAAATAAATATCAAAGTATAACACATCAATTAAAAAAATAATAACATTGAAGTTAATGTTAATCTTATAACTTATCAATCTTAGCTAATCATGCATTCCCTTATTTTAACATACAATATTTACATAAAACATAAATTTGTAATGATGTCATTAAATATATTATTTATCTGATAGATACTGTTACGGCGTTGGCGCAGGCGGTTGCGTTCTCTTTTCCACCCGGTGCACACGGAAGATCACCGTCGCGGTGCTTACTACGTATCTCGACGTAAAGCTGAGTGGGCACCTTTCAAGTGTCCTTACCTACTGTAATTTAGACTTAAGATGTATAACTTTGTATGTGTTTGGCACTCAATAAATGATTTTATTATTATTATTACTTTCCATTTTGTCCTATAAGACGAAAATGGCAATTATCGAAGTTAAAATTCATTTTAAAGGTACTTTTTTAAATGAATTGATATTAAACTTTCTGACATAATTATATTATTATTTTCATATCAAAAGTAAACATAGAAATACTTTAGACTAGCACTTTACTCTAAGAATGTAAATTGTATGGCTATAAGAATCTTTAATAAATTACCTACAACCATTAAAGTCCTGCCACATCAAGAATTTAAAGCAAAATTATTTAATTTTCTATTTAACAAATTGTACTATTCCGTAACTGAATACTTAAATGACAAATTTTGACATATTTTTAAAACTATATGTAACTAATTAATATAACTTGACAAATATTTATTCTGTTATTAAAATGTCTTATAAACTGAACATGTAATAATCATTCCGACTTGTATATTAATAATCTGTAAGTTGTGACTACCTGTAAGTTTTACATTTTGACATATCTACTTTATAACCTCATAGCATAAATTTGACCTGTTAAATGTAATTTGCATAATGAATGATGATATATTCTTTTAGTATGTTTATAATGTATAGCTTTAATAATCTACCTATGAAAATTTGCACATCGAAATTCGATAGAATATGTCGGAAACATTACTTTTATCAACACCCTACTATGTACCATATTCCAACAAGCAAATAAATGAATTATTATTATTATTAATATACTACGAACATAAATGACTCCTGTACTGGTAGTTGCAAATGCAGTTATTTTCCCTTAATCCGAACCTGCTGTATCTATTTCATATAGGCCATTAAAATAAAGGACTTTACTATTGAGAAGACTGAATTCATATTTAATTATAACCTCTGATTTCGTTAATAATCATGAACTGGGCACAGGCTGGCATAAATTTTAGTCTTGATTCTATTACCCATTTCGTGCAAAGTTTTGACAAATTTAACTAGCGTCACTAATAGACCGCTGTGATTGGCTAGATGAATAATTCATAACCTTTATGGCTCCCAGTTGTTTTAGAGCTGAGACTCAGAGTTCCCTGTGGAATCTATAGTAAGGGATATGAATTCCCTACTTGTGAAAAGTTAGAAGCAGTGTGTCGTAAATTAGAAAGTTTGCGATTATATAACAAACGTGTGTGCAACATGGTAGACGATATATAAACGTATTCGTCATCATTTGGAGAAGTCGAAGACTATCACGGAAAGACAACAGAAATTATTTTGTTTATAGGGAGAGTTCACCCCAGCGAGTCTGATTATCTTCGGAGCGTCGGTGGCTCAATAGTGTGCACTATTGCCCTATTGCTATAGGCTGAGGTTCTGATCCCGCAATGTGTTTTCGAAATATATATGTATGACCTCCGACGCTCTTACGATGAAGGAAAACATCGTGAGGAAACCTGTGCACGCCGGCGAAGAAATTCAAAGGTTGTGCGTGAAGTCGTCCAAACCGTACTGGGCCCGCGTGGACGACTAAGGCCTAATCACCCTATACGGGTAGGCTCGTGCCCCTCAGTGAGGACGTTTAATGATGATGATGAAGATTTTGTTACAAAATGATAATATGGTGAATTTTTTCATACCAAGTTATTTGTTGTCATTTCTATTGTTAAAATTAAATCTAATTATGATGTTTTAATTTTTTTCTTTAGTAAATCAATGCACTTCATCATCCCCTTGTAATAATCTCGAAAATTCTAAGATACATTAGTGGCGGGATTTGAAACTGCGCCCTCCAGATTGGAATGAACAGTCCCTCCACACCTATGAGCCACTGAAGCTCTTTCATTTTAATCAACAGGCAATTATGACCTCAGTAGTAAGGTGTTCAATTTATTCAAGTTCCGTTGTTTTAATATTCTTTAAAAATATTTTGAATAATCATCTAATACATCATCTAAATAGTTTCATGTTTTGTTACAGGTGATCGGTGTTACACAGTGCAGTGAAATTTCAAAAGTGTATTCTAATAAGTGTTAAAGTAATAGTGCTATCGTGAAACCGACCTCTTTACAAGTTTATAATGCGATTGTAAAAAACGTGTAAATTATACGTGTGCTCCCGTCGGTGACAAAACGCGTACTGCCACAAAACAGCGATGGCTCGGCCTGAAGTTGTGCGATGAGGCGGCAGACGAAGAGGAGGGGATGGACGAGCCCAGCGCCGCCAAGCGGCCCTCCGTTCTAACTATAGACCGCGCCGCGTTCCTCCTTTTGAGAGTTAAGAGGGCTTTTAAGAAGAAACGGCAGCAGAGAAAGGAGAAACAGTAAGTATTCATATATTATATCACTCGATCATCAGGTCGTTTTCTATTATAACTAACTAATTTAATGGCTCAACGACCCAAAGTAGTCTTGGCCTCCGAAACGAGAGACTTCCAACGTCTCTATCCTGTGCAACCTCTGCCCAGTTTTCGATCCCGAGCTCACGCAGATCAGCCTCCACATATCCTTCCAGCGATATCTGGGACGACCGACTGGGCGCCGTCCACTCTGTTGTCCAAGATATGCTCGTAGTACTCCCCGATCCTCCCCCATTCTAACCAAGTGGCCGAGCCATCGGAGGCGGTGGGCTTTTACTTCTCCAAGGATATTTGGTTCGGCTACTAGTTCTTGGATCTCCACATTCTTACGGACTCTCCAGCTTCCATCCCCTCTTTGCACTGGACCCAGGATCTTACGGAGGATTTTCCGTTCCGCCACTAAAAGTTATCCTCCTCTTTAAGTGTTAGTGTCCAAGCCTCACAACCGTACATAAGAATGGGTCTTATGACGGTCTTGTAGATACGGACTTTTGTCTGCCTACTCAGAAGCTTGGACACTAAACCTTATGTAGGGCTGCACTACCTCGAAGAGCGTTTTGAATTCGGACGTCAATTTCCTCCGCTCTGGTGTTCATGTCCGTAACAGTGCAGCCCAGATATTTAAATTTACTTACTCCAATATACTTTATATCCCCAACATGTAGGTCTTCCCTTTTATCGCAGATATTTTTGCGGCGTTTCATGTGGAGATATTCTGTTTTTTCGTGGCTGATCCTGAGGCCTACAGCCTTCGCCTCTTCCTCTAGAACACTCGCTGCCTCTACCACCTGTTCGCGGTCTTCCCCTAACAATACAAGGTCATCTGCGTACCCTATCACCCTATGCTGCCCATTGAGTTGTAGCCCCGATTCTAGTGTCAACACTTTCTGAAGCACAAATTCCAGCACTAAGTTGAACAGCATAGGGGACAGGGCATCCCCTTGTTTTAGACCGGTATCGACCGCGAACTCGTCCGAGAGTTCTCCTGCTACCTTAACTCTCATCCTGCTGTCCCTCGTGGCCACCTCTATTAAGGTTACCAACTTATTCGGGATCTCAAAACTACGGAGGATGGAGTAAAGTGCATTTCGGTCTATAGAGTCGTAGGCTTTTTTGAAATCCACAAACAATGCGTGAATGCTTTGGGCGTATTCCCACTTCTTCTCCATGAGTTGTCTAAGGAGGAAGATTTGGTCAATAGTGCTGCGATTTCGTCGAAACCCTCCTTGATAATCGCTGAGAATTTTCTCAGAGAAGGGTTCTAACCTCCTAAGCAGCACATATGATAGGACCTTGTACGCCGTGGGCAACAAAGCAATACCGCGATAATTTGTGCACTTCCTCTTGCTTCCTTTTTTGTGGAGAGGACAGATGACTCCACGTTCCATTCACTGGGCTGCCTTTCGTTATCCCAGATCTTCCGTATGAGCTCATATAGCTTTGTCTGCGCAGCTTCCCCACTGCATTTCCATAACTCCGACGGCAGATCATCGATACCTGGAGCTTTGTTGTTTTTTAACCTCAAAATGGCCCATGTTCACTTCTCAAGTGAAGGGTTCTATTCTTTTCGTTCGTTCGTTCGTTCGTTCGGTTCGTTTTCTATTATGTAGTAATCAATTAAATCAACATGAACTAACAATTTCTGCTGGGCTTCAATTCCACTAATTTACTTGATAAACACTATTACAACAATCGATGGGCTATTGAATCACCGTTTTCCAAGTGGCAAATTTGTACCGTCAATGGGTAGCGGTTCTGGCGACAGATTGGTGCAATGTGTCATGAAGCACCTAGTTTGTATTCCTTGTGTACTCTTCAACGGCCAAGTCACACAACATCAACCAATAATAATTAATTGCAGTAAGGAACCTTAGACTTGGCACGTCTTTGTCTTGATTTCATTATTTTTTAGAGATAATCAAGCAGCTCCATCGAGACTTGGATATATGTTTTTACAGAATGTTTTTGGTGGGATTACTATTTCTGTATTTGCTCCAAAAAGTTAAGAGTAGTTATAAACCCTACTTTGCAACAATATTTAAAAAACTATCTTGCAAATTCACATATCAAAGTCAAAGTCAAAATTCATTTATTCAGATTAGGCTTACAAAAAGCACTTATGATCGTCAAAAAGAACAGTAAAGAAGTACAAAAAATACAATAAAAATACCAAAAAAAGCACAATAATGAATTTTGATACTTGGAAAAAAGCGCTATGTTTATGTTTCTATTAAATAATAGTAAGAATATCTCAACAATTAAATGGTGGCATGATATTCTTTAGATTATAGTGTTTCTATAAGGTGGGCTAAGGATACATATCATATTCCAAAAACCCGTAATGATTGAAGATCTTAGAGAAATTTTTCTCTAGTACGTAGTGAATTAGCACCGTAAGAGTAAATAATTACGAGTATAATGATGATGAGAGATAATAATTATAGGGAATGCTATCAAAAAACAGAAAAGAGTTTTTTTAAACAGCAACACATTTACTGTGTCAACTAAATATTACATTAGTAAAGTTGTTACAAAAAAAGGTGCTAGTAGTCGTATCAACCAATTCTTGTAAATTAGTAGGAAAAGAAGTGATTAGTATTTTTTTGAAAGCAATGCAGTATAGTAAAGTATCATCATGCACAGCACATATAACAAACATAACAGATAGCAGACTAAATCCAGTTAATAAGATGCCTCTTTTAATCATTTTTAATGGCGATGATGATGACAAATTTGTGTACGTAAAATAGCGGTAAATTGCACATCTTAGCTGCATGAATTGCTCAACATGGAGGAGATATAAAAAGGAATAGAAATTAAAAAGAAGAGATATTAAAAGGATGGATGATTAACAAAATGGTGACGAGACGTATTTAAACAGCACCAGCAAACAAAGGGTAAAGCTTACCCGTGCATGCAAACGAGCCGCTTCCATATTCTCAACACGTACTCGGTTTACGGGCAGGATTGTTTTACCAATCTGTACCGACATCGTATCAATTTGTTTTGCATCCATTGCTTCTTCATAATAGCTAGGTTTGTTTACAATTCATGTCGAGCATACTATAGCTCTGACTGTGTAAGGCAATGTATACGTCCTTGTTGGCTTTAATAGAAAATACCGACTAGACGTGTCCTACACTGTATTAAAGGCTTATGGACAATTTGAATAAATGAAAAATACGTAAAAAATGTAGGGCACGTATTTTAATTCCTCTATATTAAAAACGAGAACCAGACCGATCACGTATATGTAGCAGAACCAGTAGTCGTTGTTACTGCGACTTACGTGCGAAATTAGTTCTAGAATAGAGATTGGGTCTTGGCAAGCGTTGCGTAGGATATCTTATGGCTTGATGGGTCAGCGGCTTGCGAAAGGTGAATGCTGGATGCAAAAAGCACAGGACTGGGAGTGTTTTTTTTAAATGCAAGTTGTAAATAAATGTCACGATAATATTGAAATTTCATGTATTGAACACATTTAAAGTGCATTAGGGCTACTTGAAGTGGTTAATTCTTTGTCATACTTTTCGGGTTGTCTCTTCGTCTCATTTTTTTCTTGCGCTGTCAAATCTTTTTTAACTGAGGATTGTAAATTTGATGGAAGAGAAGGTCTAAATTTTTGACTTTTGAACTCATTGTTAAGAATTTTATCACCGACTATCTGTATTGAGTCTTTATTTATTCTATCCTTCTTCATTGGCATAAGAATAGCAGCGTCCTTCTTTTTGGGGAAGAGGAATATTTCCACCGTTTTAGGCTTACCAGTAAATGATTTCATCGGCGGTCGCTTTGGGAGAATATTTTCGAAAATGAATGGTAGCTTTGGAGGGCTAATTTCTGTGTTTCCGGCAACTTCATTTCTGGGTCCAAATTCGAATGTCACTATATCTTCTTGAGCATGCTCATGGGATCCACAACATGACGTGGACATCACCGATTCTTTATTGAAGGAGAAGAGGTCGTTGCTCGTTAGAATTTTGTTTAGGATGTTTGAGGGTGGACTGACAAAATCATTGTTACCTCTCAATGCAGAACAAGGACATGGCTCGTCAATGATTGGTTCCGATTTAGAAAATAAAAAGGATTGTTGAGGTGATGTTTGGTATATGGACTTGGGAAGCGTATCTGTGGAATGACATGAATTTTCTTAGATACATATATCAATCATAAATAATTATTATGTACTTAAATCGATTTAAGTTTAACTGTCTAAATGCTTATTTTACTTTTGAACTGCCCGGATGCGGGTCTCAATAAGAAATCTGTTGTGCTTGTTGGATATTATGCACAAGAAGACAGGAAATTATTACGGTTTTACTAAATTGGTTGATAACTTTATACATTACCTAAATTGCGTTTTTATAATCTAAAGATAAGTTATTCTTGAAAAATAATTGGGCTCGCAATTGAGTTTTTTTTATCTGTTTATTCCAATATAATATAATAATTTTATGCAGAATTGAATTTTATAAGTTACCTTTTGAATTTATGTGAAATGTAATATCCATCTTGCCTAGGTTGACTAATGATCCTGAGATGGTGGGGAATCGACTTTATTAATTTACCAGTGTCTCTACACTGCACTAGCATGAATCCAAATAACATGCAAAACGTACGGAACAGCATTTTTCAAATCTGAAACAAAGCATAATTAAAGCATTTCATATTTATGGAATAATTCTTGCGCTTATGGTTTCTTCTAATTTTAAATTTTTATCACAGTTTTATTATTTACTTGTGACTTAATCATAACTCGTCATTAGCATCAGCTTATTATACATCCCACCGAGGGGCCTTAGTCTTCCACACTGACCCACTGCGGATTGGCTGACTTCACGCACAAGCTTTGCGTCATCACATAGCAGGTGTACGCCGGTTTCCTCACGATGTTTTCCTTCGCCGCAAGGGCGTCGCATAAGCGTACATATAATTTCGAAAATTTGTTATATTTATGTTCTCGTATCCGCCAAACATGATGTTTTTTATTTATTATTGTGTTTGTCGCCAAACAGAAATGAATGAGCGTAAATTTTATTATTAACAATTGTAAATTGGCCCAACGTTATCTGCAATTTAATTGAGTCGCATCAAAAAATGTATCTTCAGCAATATTAAAGTTAATAAGCACAGTTACGCGAATAAAATATACGAGCGACATTTGTAAATATTATTTATTGTTCAAAACAAAGAGGGAAACAGACAATTTACAAGAACAAAATGACCAAATCCAAACTTGGTAATGTGATTCCTTATTTCATCTCAATCTCAGTAACTTTACCGCGAACATTAGTATGTCTTTGAAAGTAAAGACAAAGTTTTGTCAAGTTAAGAACTGTGAATTAGCTTACCGCTTTCGTTTTGGCCGCAGGGGAACGGAGGTTTGATTGAAATGCTCCGCCAATAAAAATCTGGTTACGCAACGTCGATTTTCTCTTTATGGTCTTATTCTTTATGGTGCAGCTTGCGAAATCCAAATTGAATGTTTTTATGTTTTCACTGCAACGCTATGCACCGATGGATTCTGTTTTTGAAATAATTTCCGAATATTTTCGAGTATAGATTCCATTTTATATAAAATTATTGGGACAACTTTTGAAAGCGGCGTTAATGGTTTATACATACGAGTAAAAGAAAGAAATAATTTCGACGATTTAGGTCCTAAAAGAACAGTTGTGAATAAAATATAGCTACCACTGGATTACAATGTAGTTTTCTTCTCTGAAGAATCCAGCAAGAAACTCAGTAAATCGATTTTTCTTTTAAAAAATATGTGTATAAAAAAATATGTGAAACAACATTCAATGCAGACTCATAGTAATTATAAATTGTCTATAATATTTTAAGATGTTGCCAAAGGTTAACTGTTTGGTGGGTCTCCAGAACTTCCTTCGTTGTTAGGCATAAGATACACCATTGGCACAAATTGGGAACAAATATATACTTTAAACACAATAATTTAGGAAATACACAAGTCAAATCGTAGGTCCAAGAAGAAAACTTTCAATGTTTTCCCCGAGATAATCAAACGACAAATTGATACTAACAGGATTTTGACTTGGATGACATCCAATTTGTTCAGAAAATACGCTGAGGTCGGATGACTACAATGATATATAAACTAAATATATAGAGACACATACTATTGCTTTCTAATCACATAACACTTTGTTACCAGGGTTCGAATGAAGATACAGGAACCCATATTTGTAATGACAATTGAAAATAATTAAATTGTTGGCTGCAAGTCACAGGTTTCTCTCTCTTTCTTCAACCTATTGCAGTCCACTGCTGGACATAGGTCTCCCCCATTTTGCGCCAGACATCCCGGCCGCTTTTCTCATCCAGCCTCCACCAGCGACCTTTCGCAAGTTGTCGGTCCATCGGGCCGGAGGTTACTCCACTATTAACAATGATGTGAAATAGTATGGATTCGTGATATGCTCACAAAACAATCGATAAAAGTGTTCGGAATGCAGTGACAGCACACATACACATATTTAGAATTTCGAACACATTTACCTAAACAAAAGAGTCCAAACTGTCCAAGAGCCCTTCGGGGGTTCGTTTTTGAGGCACCGATGGCATATCTACCTATATATATACAGAATATCATTGACTTTAACAGAATACAATCACATTTTAGTCAATTTTCGCGCTCGTCTGTAACAGCCCCAGTACAATATGATATGTCATTCTCACTGCGCAAATTTAAATCTTTGTTATCAGATGCATTTGGGTCCGGAATATAGTTTTTGTTTCAGATATAATTTAATTCGATTTTGAATTGTTAATTTTAAGTAATTTAGTAATTTATTCAAAGGCATAAATAAGTGCATGTTGTGGCAGCGATTTGTTATGTACTTATAAGTTATAATTGTGAATGATATCATCGTTTGTTATGTTGGTTGTCCTTAAATAAATAAATAGAAAGAGATAGCGATCTATACGATAAATACCGCCATCCCTTTCTAACTCAATTTAAGTAAAGATCAACGTTGAGTCTCATTCTAGAATACGGGCCTTAATGAGCGCAGCGTAATCGCAATCAGAAATACAAATTACTCGAGGACGCATTGCGATTTGACTTAACTATGCCATGTCCAGATTATATCGAAAAAGTACAGAGGGCTACTACATACATTTGAATATGTAGGATCCTCTTTCAAGTGAGGTATCGACGGCAAAAAATTATCTTTCCTTGCGAGAATATTCGAAAATGTCCATTGAAACTAGTTCTAGCATTTTTGTACTTTTATGTAACGCTTATTTAGTTTTAATACGGGATGTTGCAGTTCACTTTGGGACCAGTCGTTTTAGTCACTGGTGACCTAAAAAACTTCCCGAATGTGGCAAGTATAGAAGCCTTCCCTTGGATAGCATTCCGCTCAAGATGCTGCTAGTGTGACATTAATGGGTAGGCAGCTGTCATAGTCTCGTAGTGATAGAGGTATGCGACACGTTAAATCAAGCTGATGACTACAAACTCTGTATGCGCCAACGTCACTGACACACGCTTTGACAGTGCTAAATCAGTGTATAACCTACCTACAATGGGTGGTTAAGCATTACTTCAGCTAATTTTGCATGTCTCTTGGAAATGTACAGATAAAATAAAAAATAAAATAGTTTAGGTAACAACGTAAAAAAATAGTAGTAACATAAATCAGTAACGTTTGTAGTGCAAAACAATATATATTTGTGGTATGAACAGTTAACTATAATGTTAACGATGTGCTAGTATCGCCTAATCAGGTTGCTTATTCCTCCAATGAGGTGGATTCCTGCAATAAGCTAGGCCTGACCCGTGGGTAATCATTTCTCGTAAGAGGTCGTGTGTAGCACGGGCGTCTAGTCACAAAACATAAAAGATGAATCTATTGTCTACGCGCGTGCTACGTTCGAGCGGCTAACCACTGTTTCAATTCACAAGTGCGATTTCTAGTTGATAAAACTAGAATAAAAATGTCAAAGTTCAAGTTTTGTATTATTTTTGACTACTTATAACATAAAAAATAACAAAGAATAAAGACACAAAAAAGTAATTTTCTGTTCAAAATTGTAGACGTATTAGTGCGGTCGAATGTAAGTACAGGGCTTCATGTGTCTCTCGTTATATCGCGAATCGTGAAGAGCGCCGTTTTAAGAGGGTACTTATATTCGCGCCATTTACAATTCTTGCCAGCAAAGGGGTTTGTGAAGTCATTGTTGATAAGAAATTGCGCACTACTTTCAAACTACATGTTATGTAATGTAATAAGGAAAGCGAGTTTTGCTTAGTATGGAAAAGCTATGCTAAGCACAAATAGACCGGATCAACTGAATTGGTAACATGGCCACACAGAAAACCGTCGTGCTTTTTTTCGTCGAGTGTTAGAGGTTACGGGAGATCCAACGTTTTCCATCTTTAACCATATTTTCATTACCTTTTTTTGATGTTGGCAAAGCACTCGTAACTCTTCGGAGAAAGGGGTATCTATGTGTGGTGAGCAATAACACTGACCATGTTGGTGAGTCATCTACTCGCTTGTCTTCATCTTGCTAAAGGTAAAGGCTAAGAAAACTTGATGACTTGTGAGATGGACTAAAAGACCGCGGCGGTGAGCCGAACGCTCTCCTACCCTCTAATATTACCCGGGAGAAGTCGGAGGCGAGCGGATGTACCGCAGACACATTTCAATAGAAATCCTGTTATTTTATTTGGGCTATAACATTCTCTGAGGGTATAAATCAGCAAGTTGAAGTGGCAGTGGGCTGGTCACGCATGTCGCAGAACCGATAGCCGTTGAAGCAGGCGAGTTCTGGAGTGGAAACCTCGTCTTGGCAAGCGTCGCGTAGGACACCCTCTGGCTCGATAACTTGTGAAAGGTTGCTGGTGGAGGCTGGATGAGAGAAGCGGAGGACTGGGATATCTGGCGCGAAATGGGGGAGACCTATGTATAGCAGTGGACAGCGTTAGTTTTAATATACAGAGGGATAGCACAACTCGTATATCCATTACAAAATTGAGACACTGATGCCTAGCAATTATGTTGCCCGCCCTTAGATTATTAGGGTCAAAACCAACCTCAGCCATGCGTGGTGCACTTTGGCCTACTGTAATACTATACAAATGGGTTGAAAAATCACAGCAGTACTGTATAATTATTGTGATTTTCCGTATTCCTGCAAGTTTTTATTTATTTAAAATTTATTAACAACTCTTTTTTAGCTGTTTATCATTAAAAACATCATTAGCAAATACAATTTCCCGGGGAAATTAATCTCAATTGTGGCATCAACGTCAAATGTCAAGCTTCTAATGCTTTTGTTGTGATAAAACGCTATAAACAAATCAGGGGTAAACAATGCTTAACTTTAAGTTAGCTATATACAATTAAATCTGCTTAACAATGTACGCTTAATTATCTGGTTTGTTATGAATAACTTTATGAGTATGCTAAAGCAAATTCCACAACATATTGTAATTTTGAGGAGGAACCTGTCTCTCGTAACACAGGGTCACCTTCAGCAGTTCAAACAGATATTTTTTAAATGTATTTTTATGGAATATTTTATTTTTTATTTATTTTTATAATACTTAGGCCATAGGGATTTAAGTATTCTTAGAACCCAAGAATGCAGTTTTTTATGTTAAAAAGTGTATAGGATGTAAGTAATACGCCTGACCATGACAGAGCGGAATTGAATGAGACCAACAACTGATAAACAGTTTTTATTCTCCATCAATGTCGATCTCCATCTCCATAAATGAGATGTTAAGTCTCTTATACCTGGTAATTTAATAATTTATTTTTGTTTACATTTTCTTACAAACTATGGTATCCTTATCCTCAAACACAGAAGTGTAAAACATTTACGTGTTAAGTACCTATTTTACGTATTTATGATTTTAGGAAAACAATTAATCGTGTTTCTGAATTGTTAAGATTTTTTCTAAATTTCAAAGCCGAAATATAAAAATTCAGAATGAAATATTTCGAAATCTAAAGTTGTTCACCACTTTTCCCCATATTTCTTTTTGACGCGCTTGAGTAACTCTTGTACGAACACATTCTAAGTATGTTTAAGCAGTATTTTGAAAACATTTTAAGCATTTGTAAATCAGTCTATGCATCAGCACAACTGGAGCATGGAGGTCTATCAAAATCTAAACTGAAGAAACCTTCGGGTTAGTTCACATTTACTTTGCTGCTATATATTCGTTAACTGCGTTAAACTTAAACCAATTATAGCTACGGCTTTACGAGCGCTGTGACGTGATTTAAAGCTATACCGGGTATGAATTTCAGCCGCACGTTGCCGTAATAAAATGCATTAAAATTGTATTTATTTATACTCATCGATTTCTGCAACAGTCGTAAAATTGCACTTTGCAACACTCTGGTTCGTGGGACTCGATGGCACTTACGTGGTTCTTACTCTCATCTCTGGTAATGTGGAAAACAGTTTTGGTATTTTAGAATACGGATTGCGATGAGTCATTGTTATAGGCAGTATATTACAAACTTTAAATTTACAAATAAATAATGTTTAGACACCTTTTGAACTGAGGACGTATTAGTATTTTTGTACCGGAATAGGCGAAGTAATATAATTGTAATACTATTTTAAAAGATAGCGCTAGGCCTCCAGAGCCTCGTTCCTGACATGCCTTCTACATATGTAAGTAAGTTTTGATAAATAAGGGTTTTATTTTTGAAAAGGTTTAAGGTCTTGCAAAAGATGTGGTAATATGAAATTTGTAGGCATTTATAATATTTTAACTTTAATTACTTCATTTACATATTTTATGGTTTAGGTAAACTTTGGGCTATCGGCATTAACTTCTCCAGCGAGCAGTATTAAGCCAACACTAGATTCGAAAAGACGTCACGATGTGGTAGACGAAGCGTTCCTGGAACAAAAAGATATTTTATTGGATATGGCAAGTTATAAACATTAAAATTTATGATAAATACTTTAAGGATTGACAAACTCATTACAAATATTTAGACAAGGTGGTAGACTCGATACTGAGTCGTCTAGGTAGGTACCATCGCAGTGCTAGATATCATCCCGTGAAACAGGAGTGTCATGCACTTTTGTGTTTCGGGATGAGGGCACTGTAGGTAGTGACCGGGTGTGATTACCGGGTATAAGAGACCTAACATCTGTTGTCTCGGGTGACGGTCGCAGTGCGGCATTGATGGAGGATAGTAACTGTCTATCAGTTGTTAGTCTCCTTTAATGCCGCTCTGTCATGGTTTGGCATATCACTTACCATCAGGTGAACGTCCAGACCGTCTGTACACTTATAACATAAAAAAGACCACAACCAATTTCTTGCAAAGAAACTTTAAACGAGTATACTCGCGTGCTTTAATGTTGAAACAATTTGGTAAAATCCATAGTTATAAACTTCAGTTTAAGTTTGTTTCTATGGAGACACCAGACGAGACTGTAATTATAGTTGTTGTATGACACTTTGATCTACCTAAAGGATGCCAATGATATAAGTACGAGTGTCCTTATTAGTATATATAATAGTTTGGATTTTGCTTGTGAGACCGAATACGTGACAAATAAAAATACAGAATTGCATAAAACTCATGAAAATCAATTAGTATCATTATACGCTTCAATGATTATCTTCAGAATATTAAACGATATGTAATGGGAGTAATAATGAACAATTAAAAGTCACTTATATATTAACTTACAGTTAGAATCCAAATTAAAAGAAGTACGAGACAAAAAGAAAAAGAAATCCGATAGAAGCGATGCCAACATTGAAGGAACTAAGTGTGAATCCTTGCCAAATAACGTGGACCTAAAATTGAAAGCTAATGGGCTAAGCGCTGTTGGTGAAACGGATTTAACGCTTAAATTTGGAAATTCTGGTAGCTTTAATATATTAATATTTGGTTGCTTTTAGATCAATTAATTCATTATTAAACATACAAAATTACGTCTATTTGGCAATCGTTGTTTTCATTGCTAGCTTAATTTGTATCAAATCGTGCCTTATCGTAAAAATCTTTGTTGCTTTTTAATCACAAACAATAACTAAATCACAAACTATTTTTTCTTTTTTAAGGCAAAGGTACTTTGAATTTGGATGCAAACGGAATATCTAACGTTGGTAGAGCTCGTTTGGACTTAGACGTTGGAGATGGCAGTATTAATGTACCTGGACTCAATAATTTGTTCATTGGTAAGGGATTTACACTTTTCATCTGCTATGTTGAAAGAAATCGAAATTATATGACTCAGTTTCGTGTGTATACATTGTAAGAGTGTATTGTGTTTTTAATTGTGTAATGTTAATGTACATTACGAAACCAAACAACGTGGCTAATAAAGGTCAAAGCCTCAAAATGATAAGTGCTATTTAATTTCATCAGTGAACAATGTAGATAATTATAAATAGATACCTACATATCTATTCTGAACAAATTTTAACCTTTTACAGGTAAATCATTTTTGAACAACTGCGAGAAGCAAAATGAAACAGAACAGGCAGTTTCTAGTAAAACTCAGAATTTTGGCAATGAATTGGCAGATTTTAGACGAAATGGTTATCGCAAAAACAAAGGAGATATACCTGGCTCAAATTCGTTTGATGTAGAAAGTCATAACAGTACAGTGCCTGATAATACCAGTGTATTGAATGCTACATCTGCAACAAGTAACACACCTGCAGTAACTAATGTTCCGACCTTAGAGCAAAATACTATGGTAAATGGTGCCAATGTAATATAGTCGTGTAAAAGTTACGGTAATAAATTGGGTTATTCGATTTTATTGGTATTTAATTTTCCCTGTTTTAATGATTATTAGGAAACAAAAAATAGCTGGTGGCATATATATTTTTCCAAAATACATTTTGAGAAAATGTATGAAAAACAATATTCCGGAGCCAAGGATAAACCTTTTTTTGCTTTAAACTACCAGACATATAGACATTGGTCATGTAAATGTACCCGGGAAAAGAAACCCAAATCATTTGTATAATAGTACTTCAAAGCAGTAGCCAATAAAAATATAATGTTTAATACCACATTACATTTTTATATTTGTGGGCTTTGTCGTCAATAGTAAATTATGTGTGTTGATAAACTGTATAATATTTCGTCCATAATCAATTCTTAAATATTTTTCTGTTCTGGATTTTGAGTTCCTAAATTAATGGAAAGTAAATGCTGAATAATAAGCGTAAATTCGGAAATTGTAATAGTCCTCTTATAGGATAATGTTTCATGCTAATGGATCAGAAATGCCTTAAAATTATTTTAACCATTGCGTTTTTCAGTCAAAACTCTTGACTTTGACTTAAATGGGTTATCATTACTTGTCTCCATCTTTGATATAGGTTTGAAATGATCTTATGACGTGCCATTACTCATATGAAAAGGATAATAATTCCTGCGGATCAGATCTAGAAACAATAGACTAAGGGGTTAGGTTTGTGAAACAATAGGAATATTTAGGGCATTTGTTAGTGTCACAATTTGTCAACGATCCTTCAGAAATACAATGGTAGGTCCATATCTACTTTATCACCAAGTTGTCTCAAAATAAATCTTTCGTAGGCTTGTATCAGTCAAAATTCGGCTACATGGTTTCGATTCTATTTTTACCTGTTTACAAGATACTCTGACAAGATTTTTGTAAGCAGTGCGTAATATCATTAAGTGGTCTCAAAATTTACATCCAAGTAATAAAACTTTCGTAGGTTTGTATCATTTTGGACCACGACTTGCGAAAGGTCGCTGTGGATGAGATAATCGGAGGACCGGGATATCTGGCGCAAAATGGGGGAGAACTATGTCTAGCAGTGAACTGCGATAGGTTGAATAGACTAGGCTAGGTTTGCATCAATCAGCAGAATTACGTTTTATCATCATCATCATCATCAGCTCATTAAACGTCCCACCGAGGGGCACGAGCCTACCCGTATAGGGTGATTAGGCCTTAGTCGTCCACGCGGGCCCAGTGCGGATTGGACGACTTCACACACAACCTTCGAATCTCTTCGCAGGCGTGCGTGAAGGTTTCCTCACGATGTTTTCCTTCACCGTAAGAGCGTCGATAACGTACATATATTTGTCGAAAATTCGAAAATACATTGGTACGTGTCGGGATTTGAACCTCAGCCCTCCCGGTAGGAAGGCGACAGTCCACACCACTGAGCCACCGACGCTCTATGTTACGTTTTATGGTTTTGATTATATTATATTTCACCTGTATTAGCCTCTCTAACAATAATATCTGTTGGCAGTGCGGCTGCGGCGGCTGCGGCTGCGGCGGAGGCGCTGGGCCGGGGGAGGCGGGCCCCGCCCCCTCTGCTGCGCTCGCGCACGCTGCCCGCTATCATTGCGCCGGGTTTCTCCATTATGCATGCGCAGATCGACCCGCAACGAACTAATGGTAAGTGTAGTCACTTTTGGTGATATCGAGATCAGAAATGTTGTGAAGGATGGTGCCGTAATCTCACCTTCATCATCATCATCCATCTATCGCATATTAACATTGTAAGTGTCCAGTGTTGCCTGTACCAGGGGATACCGCTGTTCAGTCAAATTGTAGGTATCTATATATAATAAATATTAAAATATGAAAAGACTAACCAACCAAAAAATTATAACTATTATGACAACCACAATTAAGGAGCCAAAAACTGTAAATAATAGTCTGTCATTTTTTACATCTATATCAGTAATATCTGAGTTGGTCCCGCAATCTCACATTTATGATTTCAATCAATCAATAATGACGTTACAAAGTGGTATTTACCACTTTGTAACGTCATTATTAATGTCATTATTTAACGTCAAGCTGTATAAAGGTGCACAAGATCTTTATACGTTGCATAAATATGGGGATATTTTTCTAGTACGGACACCAGACTCTCGCAATATAGTTTTTATTGAAATGTCTAAGTAACTTCTCATTGTATTTTTGTAGTAGCTATATTGTGTAAGAGAAAATAAATAAATAAATATGGGGCTGTTATAAGTGAACTGATGTGTGCTTTATATTAAAGTAAATGCTGTTAACTGTTTGCGACTGAAAGTGCGATATAACGATATTTATGACGATAGGTGGATGTAGCAAGGTTCACAATTTTTTAATCAAACATGTCTACTTACCTGAAGTAAACTCCAACCTTTTTGCGAGTGAGCGTCGCGTGACAAGGAAATGCATGGTTAAATGGCAGCATAGGAATGGCGGGGACACGCGACGCCAAATGGAATATTCGAAGGCACCAAGAACTGTGCAGATAGCTAAGCATATTCACCATTGCAATTTGTTATAAATGCAAACGTAATAAGAGCTTTTGGCAATAACGTTTTGCATTAACAAAGTAAAGGTATGTTGTAGACGGTGCTTCTGGAAATCTGCAAGGCTATTAATAGCTTAGTCATTAGTCACTGATAAAGTGTAAGAGTTTGAAGATATTATAATAAAGCACTTACGAAAAAACTCACGTAACTTTTTAATACTATAAAAACATTTAAATTATAACAGAATCCTATTCTCGATCGTGATAGTGTTTGTAAGAAAAAATCTGGTTTTGTATTCAGTATGCTGGGTACTAAAATGGCTAAGTTTTGATGTGTTATGAATATTATGATCCTAAACTACGATACTGTAAATTTTTATATTTCCTGACAGTGATTTTAGATCACTTCGTTACATATTATAAATTGTGACAGTAGTAATCTGCTAAATTATGTTACAAATTTTCAAAGGGATTTTGGTTTTCCTAAAATATATCGGCTTTAAAAGTGTTTGAGTTGATTCAGTCGCTATAAAAGCATCATATTGTAAATTTCCCATACCCTTATCGATATTTGCACAAGCAAAATTCAAGCTGAGTTAAATGTAAATTTTCTGTTGAAATTCTTTAGTACTGAACTCACGTTGACTCAAATACGATAGTAGGAAAAGTAATAACTAGCTAAATGTTATAATAAAGCGTCCTGAAAGGAATTCAATTTTGGCTTCAAGCTAACATTTATTCAGTTGAGTTTAAGTGACAGGCGTACAGAGGTATTGAGTTATGACATATTTTCCTATTTTAGATTCAAAGTTTATAAATTCGGAAAAGTTAATAACCATTCTCAAATAATGTTGCAAATAAGCAAACCTCTGATCTTATTCAGAATATGGCATCTCTCGGTACATTTTAGACAGATAATCTCAGACATGATGAAGGAAAACATCGTGAGGAAACCTGCGCACGCCTGCAAAGAGATTCAAAGGTTGTGCGTGAAGTCGTCCAACCTGTACTGGGCCCGCGTTAACGTTTAAGGCCTAGACACCCTGTACGGGTAGGCCTCTTGGTGGGGACGTTTAATGAGCTGATGATGATGATGACTCTAATTAAACGTTAACCTCTTTAAGTTAATGACCCCAGGACAAGAAGATAATTAAATTCGATAAAAGTTGTAAGTTAAAGTACATTTTTAAAACATCTTCTTAATTTTTAATTTACTGTTCTGTCAAAGCCAGATCACAGACTTGGATAAGTGTAGAAACTAATCACCTAAGTTGTATGCGTTTACGAAAAAGACGTCACTAGTATATTTTAGTTCCATAACTTTTAAAACACGAAGCTTTGAAACGATTGACTTTGTATAGCACCGACTCCAATAGTGGACTATAGATTGCAGAGAACCGGAAGCAGCGCTCTCGCATTAAACCTTTTATTACGTACTTCTGTCACCATATATCGTCGAGGAGTGAAGTATTGGTGAGTCACAAGATATGTCAAAATTAATTAGAACAGGAGTTTATAGCGTACTCCATACAAGAATTACAGTAAACATGCACACCGCTTTGCACATCTCTCACAATGCATTCACTGCGAATACCTGAGATAATATTGGTGTTTGATAAGTTTTTATGAAACATTTTGTGAAGCTTTCTTTCATATGTATGATGATAAACTTACTTCAGTTGTTCGTGGCTGAATATTTTTCCTTTACATTGGTGTATGCTATATTATTTAAGTTGTAAAATACAACATTTCATTTATTATATTCATAAACATACTTTTATAACTCAGATATATTATTCTAGAACGAGACTAAAGCGTTGATCTTCATATAAGTAGAGTGAGAAAGGTTACGCTCTATACGATAAATAGCACCATCTCTTTTTAACTCAATTTAAGTAAAGACCAACGTTGAGTTTCATTCTAGAATACGGGCCTAAGGCTGCAATATTTAAAAAATATAGAATCATCATCTTTATTGTACTTGGCCATCAGCCTCCTTGCACCGATTCCTCTCTATGGTAAATCTGTAAATTTATTAATCTCGAAATCTGAATATTGATACAATTTATGTTTATATATGTGTATAATATGTATATTGGAGCAAATTACAAATGGTCGATTAAAAAAAAACAAAATTTTAAAAAAATGAAGTTGTAAATTTCCGTCATAATTATAATGAGAGGAGTGTATACTTGCATTATTGATATAGGATCCCCACTTTCATAATGGATTTTGAGGCATATAGATGTGAGCGCATATATGAATTCACGTTTTAGTAAAATGTCACATCAGAAAATATTTAAACTTATAACTCGCTGCGTTTCGTGGCGACATCAGGTTTTCATCCGATAAAAGTTTATAAAACAATGTATTTTGTTTTCATCTCGTAGGTAGTAGTACGTTGTTCAAATGTTGCTGACTGGGAAAGTGGAGGACTGTGATATCTGCCGCAGAACCGAGGAAACATTTACACAACATAGTTCAGCGGTATTTTTTTAAATTTTTCTACTGCAGTGTAGTCGCAATGCCATATATGGTCCCATAAAATAGGAGTGCACTTCCTTGTTTCAGGATGAGGGCACTGTAGCTAGTAAAATCACCAGGCATAAGAAACCTAACATCTGTGTCTCGGTGAAGGCGCAGAACAGTGTTAACGGAAAAAAAATGACTACCTACTGTTACTGATTTCCTTCAACAGTGCTCCTGTCAACGGCGGATCTAGGGGAGGTCATGGGGGTCATGACCCTCCCTCCCCCTGAGCTATTTTTAAGTACTATACCTCCGTACATTAGCAAAATACCTTATAAGTTCTTAACTTGACTACTACTATATGACCCCCTCCTGGCGCCGAACCTGGATCCGCCCTTGTCTCCTGTCATGGTCAGGCGTATCACTTACCACAAGGTAAACCCATTGACTGTCCCGTTCACTTAAGGCATAAAAAGGATGATTACTTATTATATAATCGAATATATCGTAATAATTGATTCCAACACATTAACTTCTTAGCAAAGATGATAAAAAACTTGTATTATGTTAGGGATAAGATCGCAATACACCAATTGCAGAACAATTTTTTTTGGAGCAGCTGCCTGTTACCGTTTCTTTAATAAATAATGTTTAAATTATAATGTTTGAATATTTCTTTTAATAAGGGAGTTTTTGAGGAAAACTCGAGTAAATCTTTATTAAATCTAAAATTTTTGGGCGAATTTATTTCGAGGCACGTGTAATTCTCTTCTTGCCTTCAAAATGATAAATAAAAATAAACATGTTCGTTTATAGGTTTGCAACGACAAATTACACAAGTAATTTAAAATGTATTTGCAAGACAACATTTTTTTAATTTCGGAGTAGATGAGGTTGTAAATGTACGAGGACAAAAAAGTATGTAAAGGACGTAAAACTATTTAATTTGTATATCTCTTCGGCTACTCGACAAGTAAAACTCAAATAAAAATAATTAACTAATTGTATGCTACCTAGGTACTCAGTAATCTAATTTCTACTGTATAAACGTACATACACATACATAGCGAGTGTTAAACATAAATTTACCCACATTTTAGACTTAAAGTACAAAGTTGGGAATTATTGCACTTTATAGAAAGTCAGGAACTATTGACGACACGTCACAACGTCTTTATGTCCATTTTTTTAATGTTTGATATTAATATAATCATGTTATAGTAACTGTACTGTCATGTATAGCTACTGTTAATGCGAATATATTATATTGCTCCGTATACTCGTATATACTTCGTATATGCTTTTACTTTTTCTATGTTAATTAAGTTACAACAAATATGATAAGTTGTAAAATAGTTATAACCTTCGTAAGAATATTATATTTTAATGCAATGCATACTTTTCGGATACTAAAATAAAAGATCTTTACAAAAGACTTCAAAGCAAAAGGCGCCAATCAACGTGGCCATTTTGTTTTATATCATTGATCAACGCAATCATTTAAAGAGCCATTAACCATTAAAAGCCGCCCCGAATACGTAACAATTACTTTTTAAGTGTGAAATCCCTTCGAACCTCAAAATAAGAGAATGCCCAAAGTTTGAGTATCCAATAAAATTGTTCATTGTGAACGAGCTGGCAGCTACCTTACAATAATAGGGTAAAAGCGAAGGGCCGCGAGGTTTTATCAAGTTTCCGGGTAGATAAGTACGTAGCGAGATCAAATTGATTGTCCTTTTATTTTGTACTGTACTTTGGACAAGTTGGAGCCTTTGTTTTTGACACATTTATAAGGTTATGTTGGGTCTACAGCCTGCAGAAGAGTATTTAAGTCAGTAGATGGAAAAGTACTCGATTCGCAGCCACGTGGGTTACGGTCCAAACCCCTTGTAAGAATGCTGTACGGGTAGTCCCATGCCCCTCTTTCTCTTTCTTTAACCTATCGCAGTTCACTGCTGGACATAGGTCTCCCTCATTTTGCGCCACATATCCCGGTCCTTTCTCATCCATGTTCTATGTCCTTTAGCAGAACAATTATTGGTTGACGAGATAAACTGTTTCAGATAGTAACCTCTTTAAAAATATATATTATGTTACATTCAAAACGCCTAGCCACTTATGATTAAGAAAAGAAACTAGTCAAATAATCAATTGATCGGCCTCGGTCAAAACCCTTATAAACTGTTTTTTTCTTAATCGTAATTGTTTTGTCCATGATGGTTAGGTGAGGACTGTGACCCCAAAAACACGCGAGCTGAGCGAGCGAAGTAAGCTTACCGCAGCATGGGCCTCAACGGCAGAGGCCTCTCTGTCAATATTGTTATGACTTATGACAGAGGTGGTCATAAGCTGAGACTGAATTCTGTAGTCAATATGCTTATTGACCCGTTATGAGTTTTAACTGTTACTTAATAATACAGACACATCATACCTTAGTTTTTTAACAAATACCGATAAACTACTTTTTAATTTGCTTTGTGTACTCGTAGTCGAAGATTAAACCGCAAGTCATTTGAAATAAAAATAATTACAATGAAGATTACGATCGTAATAGAAACACGCGCACTGCACCAATGGCACATGCAACCATAAAGTTATTATTACCATTTACGAGGTAACCGACTCGCGTCTCATTAGTTGGCAGTTATCCAAGCTCGGAGACATAGGTTAAAGGTGTCAGCCATTTTGTTTTCGTGTCATACTCACCTTGTTTAGTTCGGATCACCGGTGTTAAGGGAAATCAATTTAATGATGTTCTAAACTTGCGCCAGATAGCCCAGCTCTCCGCTTTCCTCATCCAACTTCCACAGCATTTGCAAGTCTTCGACCCATCAGACTGGAGGGCGCCCTACGCTACCAATACGTAGTCTTCTCTCCAGAACTTAACTGCTTCAACTTACTGATACAGCGAGCTTTAATGTTAGTAATGAATAATAATAAATTATTGTCTTCTTAGTATTTTAAAAGGTGTTTTGATACTTATATTTTTTATGTTCTTAAAGTATTTAAACTACGATTACAATGTTACAAAAAGGCGTTTTGAAAGTTCTGGAAGAATAATTTACGCTGAACTTTACACGTGCCAGTTAAATTACAAAAATCCATTTCAGTGAACATACCTTAAAAATAATAATAATTAAAGTGCGCGTAAAAGTGTAAAATAAACTAACAATTACGTAAGTCAAAACTCGTGTAAAGTGTACTATAGGTATTATAGTTGTAGTTATTTGTACAAATTACCTTCGTCAAAAACCAACCGGCCATATTGCTTACTGACATTACAACGAAATTCAAATTAAGAACGTTCAAACTGAGGCCTCGACTCTGTGTTCGTGACCAGCCCATTAGACTTGCAAATCATGTTCCCCTCTCACTGGGTGACATCGGATTTTTAATAAAGAAATTAATTAAAACTGCAGCAATAGTTGAATAATTTATAACTCCGTCTGCATTAATCCTTCCGTTGATAACGATGTTTACAGTAGACCACGGACCATGGTTTGAGTTTTATTTTATCGAGTTATGGTTAACTGCCTCTGCTGTCTTGTGGTCTAAGCGTTTAGATTCCTGCGCTTTTTAAGTCTTGGGTTGGGTTTCAAAGGGAGATCGCATAGGGAAAATCTCTGTGAGTTTTTCTCAGCTTGGTTAGGATAATGCAGGTTGAATCATCAGAACTAAAAATTTATCTGTGCTTCACAGGAATATGTTTCAGCCTTGTCTCCCCATAACCGTGCTGGGCAGAAAGGCCTATGCTTTACAGTGTCAATGATGATGCGACATAGAAACATCGCGACCCGAGTACTAACAGTTCATGCACACAAGTGACTTGACAAATGACAAACCTTTGTTTTAATAAACTACTTTTCAATTATTATGGTTTGTATTTTTTTCAGTTTAACAAAATAAAAGCCTTCATTAATAATAATAATAAACTTTATTGCACAGAAAAAAAAAATACACAATATACAAAGGAACATAACAGTTGTACAATTAAGGCGGTCTTATCGCTATAAAGCAATCTCTTCCAGACAACCTTCATGAGAGGAAATAAATAAAAGTTGTAGAAGAAATGAGTCAAATATTGTGCAAAAACGAAGTTAGAAATAAAGAAAAGATAAATACAATCCAATACATACATTATTTATAAGATCAATTTACACAACATACATACTATACAAATAGAGACAGGAGTACAAGTCAAGGACGAATAAGTGACAAGAAGTGAGTTTTAACGCGGGACTTGAAAATAGGTAAGGATTGAGATTCACGGATAGACATGGGTAGGGAATTCCAAAGGCGAATTGACCGGACAACAAAGGATTTAGAAAAGTAACTAGAGGAATGAGGAGGAACACTTAGGTGAAGTTTACGACAAGATCGAGGATTAGCACTCATTGTGGTTGGAAGGAAATTAAAATGAAGTTTGAGGTAAGGTGGTGAACAAGGATTAAACAAAATGGAGTACAGAAGTGAAAGAATGTGAAGATCGCGACGACGACGTATAGGTAACCATTTTAATTGAGCACGGTACTGAGAGACATGATCGAATTTACGCAGGCCAAAAATGATTCGAATGCAAAAATTTTGAAGTCGCTCAAGTTTATTCAAGTAAGTTTCACTAATGTCAGGATAACAACAGTCAGCGTAATCTAAGACAGGCAATAATAGAGCTTGTACAAGTAAAATTTTGGTAGGAATCGGCAAAAAATTACGGAGTCTACAGATGGAACTTGCTGAAGCATACAATTTCCTGCTCACCTCACCAATCTGCTTATCCCAGGACAAAGAACTGTCAAGGAAAAGACCCAGATTCTTCACGTCTTTACTATAAGGTACATGAATTCCATCAAACAGAATTGCTGGCATGGTATCCCAATTTACTCGCGAAACCAACCCCGGGCTGCCAATGACAATGACTTGAGTCTTGTTAGGGTTAACCTTGAGTCCAAAAGCCTCGCTCCACTCCAAAACTCGGGCTAAATCAGTATTTAGGACCTGCACAACTTCGTGAATACTATCAAGGCCACCCTGTGAATAAATTTGAAGATCGTCTGCATATAGGTGGTAGAAAGAAGAGAGATTGTAAGTAATTGTATTAATAAAAATAGAAAAAAGAAGAGGGGACAAAACGCCACCTTGCGGAACGCCAGCAGAAATTACACGCCATGCTGAGAATGAATCTTCAACACGAACACGTTGCCGTCGTCCATGCAAGTAACTGTGAAACCAGTCAAGCACCGCTGGAGATATGTTAAGAGTACGCAATAAGCCAAGGAGTATTTCAAAGTCGACAGTATTAAATGCGTTGCTAAAATCTAGTAACGCCAACACCGTCAAACTTCTGCAATCCATGCCGCGCCGAATATCGTCAGTAATTTTGACTAGAGCTGTTGTCGTACTATGACCGGGACGAAAACCAGATTGGTAGGGATTAAGGAGATTATTTTGAGAAAGGAAATGACTAAGCTGTTGATGAACAATTTTTTCAAGAACTTTAGCCAGGAATGGAAGAATGGAAATAGGGCGGTATTCTGATATAGATACAGGGTTCGATTTTTTGGTAGCGGTATTACTTGAGCATCCTTCCATATAGTAGGAAAGAAACTGGATAGGAGCGAGTGGTTAAATATATGGGAGATGATGGGACAGAGGATATCAAGGAGTGGAGTTATCATACTACGACTAACGCTATCGACACCAACGGCGCTCGACACAACAGCTAAAATGTTCTTCTTAACATCACAGTCAGATACTTGACTAAAAACAAAGGGAGAGCAATCAGGTGTTGGAAGACAAGAGAGTTTATGCAAAGTGTTAGCCTTAACAGTACTATTGAAAGCAGAAGAAGAACAGAAGTGGTCATTTAAAGATTCGATATTTACATCTTTCGGGACAGATTCACTACGAGATCTTCCAACTCCTAATGATAAAAACTCCAAATCTTAGAAGGATGCCATTTTCAATGGATTCATGGATATGGCGTCGTTGAGCGTCCTACACAACCTATTGCAGCGATTCCTCAACAACTTGTATTTGTCACGATTTCTATCTGATGGATTCATCTTATACGAGCTTGGCGGCGTTCTTTATTACTTAATTGTTTCATTTCATCAGTTAACCAGGGAGCAGGAAAATGTTTTATCTTAACCGGGCGTACTGGCGCATGTTTGTCGAAAAGCTGTATAAGGAATAAATTGAATATTTGAACATTAATGACTTTTGCGAGTAAAGGGTTGCACCATGTACGTAAATATTACGTGATTCCATTAATATCGAATAGATTTTAATTAAAATTCAAACCAGCATATTCAAACTGCCATAAAAGCCTTTTTTTCACATATGCATTTTACGACGAAGTAAATACTAAGCTTTAAACTAATGGTAATTTGACGAAGAATTACAAAGTTAATTAGAAATACTATAAACGTGAAAACTGAGCTTTAAATTTAATAAAGGTTTTTTCTTTCTTTGTTTCTTTTTTCTTAACCTAAAAGTTCAATGAAAACAGATGTTGTTATTCTTTGATTGATTGAATTGCCTTGTGGACCTTATAGTACTTACAAACGATAATTCGCCGTGGGTCACGTACTATTTGCGTAAAGATCAGATATTAGAACAGTTTAGGTTTTGGAATAATAAATCCCACCAGAAACATAAAACATAGTCATTTTTCGCTTAAGACCATTTTTTCGCTTAAGATTCCGTCAGACGTGGTATGGTACTTTGGTTTTACAGGGCATATCGTCCTTTATCAAGCTTATGGTGTATTTAGATGACACTATGAGGTGCAAAGTAGTTGGGACCATTTAATAGTGTTTATTAGTAAGATAGTCTTATAATACATCTGAGTTTCATCATCGGACTACCCGCCATAAGATGAAATTCCATCCTCTTCTTGATGGTTGGCGTTCGACTACAGTTTGATTTATGCGCAATTTTATTCCACGTACTTCGCTAATATGGAATCACCTACCAGCAGCGGTATTTCCTGACAAATATAACATAGGAACCTTCAAGAAAAGAGCGTATTCCTTCCTTAAAGGCAAGCAACGCACCGGTGGCACTTCTGGTGCCACCGTTGTTCATGGGCGAAGTTGAACACTTTCCATCAGGTCTCTCTTGCTCGTTTGCTCCGTATAACATAAAAAAAATATTACATATAGAGTTAGTAATTTACTCGTATTTTATTATCATGCGCGATGTCTATTAACCTTTTTTCTTTCTTACAAGTATATTTGTCGTTACCAAGATTCAATTCTTATTTCATATATGACCTTTAGCATTCAGCATCGGCTTTCATGGAAGCTATCGCGCCCACAACCTCTTTCGATTTTGCATAGCGCGTCACAATGTATAAATCATGAAGATTGCATGCGCTTATGTAACTATAACACCGCTTCCATAAATTAAAACATTAAATATTCAGATAAATTTTATTTGACTTTTGTTCTGAGATATTGTCAGTTAAGTAAGATTTAGATTTGTTTTGTAAAATTAAAAATTACTCTACATAATGGACACGTTTAGCTATTTGCTCGATATTTGAAAGGGTTGTGTCTGGTATTTTCACATTCAGCCTTCCATATAGAGTACCAACCTGGTGGGTACTGATATCTTGTTTTAACTCTTATAGAATAAATACTATGCATTAAAGATTTTTTAAATAAAATTACAACTTTCAAAGGTTCTAGAAGGGCATAACCATTGAATTCAAATATTATGAAAGTATGTGTTTCACATAAACTGACAAATAATAAATAAATAACTACTGACTTTCACACTATTCCATCATACCCCATACTAAGCATTATTCTTTAGTATTGATACCAAACATCTGATAAAAACACTTCAATACTTTTTTTACAACACCCAGATCAATACAAACAGACATATTCATGCATTTATACGGTCCAGGAATCGAACGAGTTCCGGGTTGTTCCTCGTTGTAATAGCAGACGTCTAAACCTTTACACCACATGGGTCGTCAAGTGATGTCATTGTTTTATTCTGTATCCATAATGGGAATTGCTTCGAAACGATTATCATAGTGATAAATTAAAAGAAGAACAACGCAGGTAACCTTGAAAAATAAAAGTGAATTTTTAGGGTTCCGTAGCCAAATAGCAAAAAACGGAACCCTCATAGATTCGTCAAGTCTGTCCGTCCGTTTGTTACACCCTGTTTCTCCGAAACTATAAGCACTACACTACTCAAACTTTGTAAATATATGTATTCTGTGAACCGCTATAAGGTTTTGACAAGAAACTTGAAAAAAAAAAATTTTGGGGTTCCCCATACATTGAAACCAACTAAAAACATGTTTTTTCATCGAACCTTCCCTTATCAAGAATGTGTAGATCTTGAAAATGGTATCGAGGTTTCTTTATTTTTTTTTATATATTTGATAGTTTGCGCGAGATACACTTCCAAGTGCAAGACACTGCTGCGGAACCCTCCACGAGCGAGTCCGACTCGCGCTTGGCCAATTTTTTAAGTTGTTTTATAGTGTCCGTCATAAAATTGGACAGCCGAATATTTTCGTAAACAGGAAATATGTATAACATAAAAGGAAAGAAGTATGATGAAAGATAACGTAAACAAGTTTGAACGGAAAAATTGTTTGGGTGATGTTTTGTTAAATCTGATAGGATTCAAAGTTAAAGGTTAAATGTGTACATCGCATTTTTTTGAAGCTTTTTCTATAGAATTTGAATATCAGATATACCTGTAATCAAAAACTCTGCTTGGCGAGTCAGCTCTCAGGAATAATTATATATCGTTCATACCAAATATTGAGTTGAACTTGCCTTCCGCTATCACTGAACATTAGTAAATTACAAAAGAAAGTGAAAAAATATAACAACTAAGTTTTACATGAGAAAATTATATCATCTAGCCTTTCAAAACAATCATTTTTGGTGTTCTGCCAATATGTGATAGTATTATGACTCTTTAACTTAAAATAACATTTATTGATAGACCAAATCTTAATGTTACAATAAGAGAGTTTCCCGCGCGCAATCCAATGACAAGAGAGAGAGATATTAGTGACGTGACATCACTCTTCATTTGATTAGGGATGGGTAGCGTTGGTCGTGTCTTTTCCGTCTAACAGTAGTTATGTTTTCAGTCTGCCTTTATTACAATGTTGTTGTTTAAAGCTACTAATAAAGGTACATAATAGTGTGACAACATTAAAATAGTATAAATAAATAAATATCCACTGACATTCACACAGCGCCATCTAGCCCCAAGTTAAGCATGAAGCCTGTATTATAGGTACTAAACGGATAAACATACGTATATACATTTTTTTTGTAAATACATACATATTATGCATAGGAAATACCCAGACCAGACATGTTCATGCACACAAATGTTTGTACTGCCCGGGGATCGAACCCGGAACCCTTGGTATTGCAGTCGACGTTTAAACCGCAGCACCATCAATCAATCAGCCCACCATCCTCCACTGCTGAACATAGGCAGCAGAATGGGTACATCATCATCATCATCATCAATATATAGTATTATTACGACTATAAACATAAATTTAATCCTATCTTTTTGAATATTTGAATGTTATTAGATGCAATCTGCAAAACGTCAAAAAAACTTTTAGGGTCTTATTAAAGTTTGTTTCGAGCCTTAGGATTTATACCGTAAACGTTATGAAAAACCTCATTTGTGGTCGTCAAAGACAAATTAAAGAGAAACTTAAAAAAAACATGAAAATCACAGGCTATTCTGAGTACTTCTCGCAAACATTAACTGCGACAGAGAATTTAAAAGGCTCATTACCTTACAAATTGCTTCGATTGTAGTCGTTATACGGGTTATCTACCCATGTAGCTTCGAAAACATTTTGAGGGCATCAAGCGTTTATTTTTCCTGCAGACCTTGTGTTTACAGCGGGAAATGCGTAGCGAATAAATGCACTTTGATAACGATTAAAAACATCACATTATTTGTTCGCGGCTTTTAATTAATAATTGCCTATTTGTGGTAATGGTTAAGACGTAGGCTACAACTGTGTTTGATCCCCGGGCAGTACAAACATTTGTGTTCATGAACATTTCTGTTTGTAGTGGTTCGGATGTTTTCTATGTATAATGTGTATGTATTTTATGTCGTCTAGATGTACCACCGCAGTGCTAGATATCGTTCTGTGAAAAAGGATTATTTTGCACTTTTGTGTTTCGGGATGAGGGCACTGTAGATAGTGAAATTACCGGATACAAGAGACCTAACTTCTGTTGTCTAGGGTGACGGGCGTAGTGCGTTATCGGTGGAGAATAATAACTGACAATCAATTGTTGGCCTCAATCAATGCCACTCTGTCATGGTCAGGCGTATCACTTACCATCAGGTGAGTGTCTTGACCGTCCTGTACACTTATACATTAAAAAATACATGACGACACCCGCTTTATACACTATAGAATCTTAGAGACCACCAATATGTATTGGGCTCGCTTGGTGGGTTACCGTCCAATCATCCCATGAATATGATGTGTGGGAAGGCCTTGGCACTGCAGTGAGACGTTATAGACTGCCGGTGATGATGAACCAAATGCAAAAAATACACTACCATGTCTACGATTGTGAAAATGTGTTCACCATGTTTTCTTATGAACTCGCGCCAAATATTTTACGACGCCTAACATATTGCCAAGAGTATTGAGTAATTCTATCTGGAATGGGCTTGTAAAACGTCTTCTCTATGACATACGCCGTTTTACAACATAATATTTTATGAGTTTTACTCGTAAAGGTTAGGCTAACGTTCATCTTGCCTGTCAACTAGATACTTTAAAACCTGACAAGTCTCACTTCAAACACGCTTTCTATGAAATTGTTTCCAAAAACATTAAGGTTAAAGGTGATTCATTATTAATTTCACTTAGTTATAAGAAATAACTCCCAGCAATTTATGTGACTGATGTTTTACGATTAAGCAACGTAGATATTTTAATATATTGTGGTGTACGTACGTATACTAAGTTTATTTTTTATTTTGATCTTACCAGTCCAAACGAAAAAATGACTTAAACGAATTTTGTCATGTTTATATTTATCTACAGTTGACTTTATGGACACTTTTAATTAGTTATCCTGAAACTGAATGCAATGTACTGGAGATTATAGTATAACCTTGACTGAGGTGAAAGAGGTGTCAACATTAATACAGACTATATTTGTCACCCACGTTTATCTGACGTCATTTAGATACGCTTACGCTCTGTTATGTAAATATTTATAAAAAAATCACTTCCATCAGATAAATAGCTTCAGAATTACATAGTCTGTGTCCGGTTTGACCCTTCTATTTTCCACTTTCAAATGTTTCATTAAATGAATCATCAAATCAAAGCACCATTCGGGTGCTTTGATTTACCGCCATCTCTTAAAACAGTGTTACGTATACAATAATATTACTTTGCCTTTTCTAGTACAAAAATGCTGACGTATGAAATGAAATGAAAAGTGTTTATTCAGTTTAGGTCCTTATAGAACACTTATGAATGTCAAATGAAGCTACCACTGGTTCGGGAGGTAGTTTTCCACTGAGAAGAAACCAGCAAGAAACTCAGTAGTTACTCTTTTAAAAAAAATGTGTTGAATACAGAATTATTTGTAATCAAAATAATTATATAAAGCAAATTATATTTACAATTTTATCATATTAAGTATTGGTAAAAATATAATCTTACAAAAGTACTATTAAGCAGTTAAGTATATTTAAATAGATGATGAACAAAAAAAAACAAAAGTAGTGCAGGCGTGGAGATCAACATGTCCATGAGTTTTTATCATTTATATAATCTTCAATACTATAGTAAGCTTTTTTTATTAAAATCGACTTTATATGAGACTTAAACTTATGCAGGGGTAAATCAATTACATTTTGTGGTAGCTTATTAAATATTTTTATGCTTAATCCCACAGATGAGTTCCCGACCTTATGCAATTTGAGATTTGGAACGGCAAGTTTGTGTTTGTTCCTAGTGTTCAAACTATGATTATCTGACTTTTTTGAAAATACATGTAAATTTTTGTGTACATAGATGACGCAGTCTAGAATGTACTGAGACGGTAATGTTAAAATATTTATTTGTTTAAATAATTGTCTTAGTGAGTCACATGATTTAAAGCCGTATATGGCATGGATGGCTCTATTCTGCAATACAAAATTGTTTGTAGATCAGCAGCAGACCCCCACAAAAGTAGACCATAAGACATCACGCTGTGAAAATAGCTAAAATACACAAGTCTTGCAGTCTCAATATCAGTGAGACTTCTTATGTTTATACTAATACTGTTTTAAGAGATTGCGATAATCCCCCAGACCACCAATTCCGCTAATTTTTAAATATGCTCATGTTATCGTTATCGTGTCTCAACAGTATAATTTTGCACTCATTCGTTCTGTTTTATGGTAGATTTCAATTGTTAACACCATTTTTATATAAAAGATAATGTATTCTACCATACAATTGCCATTTTAAACCATTAACATCAAAGTTGTGCCGGAATACCAAATTCGTAGTTTGATTTTAAAAGTGTCATCATCATCATCATCATCAGCTCATTAAACGTCCCCACCGAGGGGCACGAGCCTACCCGTATAGGGTGATTAGGCCTTAGTCGTCCACGCGGGCCCAGTGCGGATTGGACGACTTCAAAGTCAAAAAGTTTTAAAAGTGTCATAACCGCAACTAACTTAGTGGAATTGATGCCGTCGAGCTATCTAAAGCCGGCTCCGTTTTTATTCCCATTGGCTATCATAGCGCCCTCGGGTGTTCGTAGATTCGTTCCCCTGAGAGAGCTAAAATTGACAGTGACGCTCGACACGCTATGTTCAATAACGTGTATAGGATTTGTTGAACAAACGATAGATTTCGGAAGTATCCATACAATTGAAGACCAAGGGGTTGAAAAACCTAACTTTACTAAATCTGGGGCACGGTAATGCCCCCGCCAAGACGAGCCCAGCGAAGCGCAATCGGATCGAACCCAGAACCCTTGATGTAGTAGCTGACGTTTCAACCATTACACGAAATATGTCTTTAATGAGTAGGCAGTACCCAATACGGGTGTACAGTGTGGATTATTTTGTTAAAGATCATCCTAATCCATCATCCTAAGATAGATAGCCGGAATCAACGGATTAACGCGTCTCCCCAAGCACGGATGGACTCGATATAATATCTTTCAATCACTCATCAACTTTCGACAACCAACTTACTACTAGGTGGTAGACTCAGTACTAAGTCGTCTAAGTACGTACCAACGCAGTGCCATACATCGTCCCGTAAAATAGAAATGTTTGCACTTCTGTGTTTCGGAATGAGGGCACTGTAGCTAGTAAAATTACCGGGTATAAGAGACCTAACATCTGTTGTGTCGGGTGTCGGGTGTAGTGCGGTATTGAATGGAGAAAAAGAACTGTAGTGTCTATCAGTGGTTTCCATCAAGGTCGCTCTGTAAGTCAGGTGTATCACTTGCCATCAAGGGAGCGTCTTGACCGTCCTGTACAGTTGGTAAAATAAAAAAAATATTACGACACACATCACATCGCCGATCTAATAATAAATAATTTCTTTCAATCAATGAAATATGTATTTTACCTCAGTATGTTATGTTGGCTTTGATTAGCATGTGCATTAGAAGCAGTAGCGCCTACGTGACCCCACTAATGAAGGTTTTTACGCGGCAGGGAAAACACATCAGTTCACCCGTCACGTACCTTGGAACAGCTTTTTCTCGGTTTAATGTTGATTTGGTTTCGCAAATATAAAGTATTCGAGGTTATTTAAATGTCGCCATCTCATGTTGTTTATTTATTTAATGCGAGACGTGTAATGGGAATCAATATAGTTAGTACGTTATGGTTACAAAACGGACTTTGTGAAATGTCCCACTCGTTTCAGTACGTATTTTAAGTTAATATACATTCAGTTTAAACTACTTTCACTGTTTATTTTCAAATTATTTATATATTCAATGCATTTTTTTTGTTGAGATTATTAAATAAACACTTAGGCTCTAATACGAGTACATTATCATCATCATCAGCTCATTACACGTCCCCACTGAGGGGCACGAACCTACCCGTAACTGGTGTAGAGGTCTTAGTAGTCCACGCGACAGGGTTGCCAAACGTACGAGGTTCCTCGTACAAATACGAGATTTGGGGTCCTCCGTTCGAGGTACGAGGACACTTTCAACCTCGTACAATTTTGTATGAGATTTTGTAATGTGACCATGCTTCATATGAAAAACTAGTAAAATCCATCAGAACATGAACTTTTACTCACAAAAACCATTGGTCGCATTTAGGCGATCATTGTCTGTAGCTATGTCAACCGAGAAAACGACTATTAATAAAACATTTTGTCCTCCGTGTTATCGTCTCTAACACAAAGTGATCCTTGTTTTAGTAAAAGCTGGCATTTTTTTAATTCTATTTAGTATTTTAATGATGAAAGTGTTTTTAGATGTACGAGGTTCGAAAGTCAAAGTACGAGATTTTTAGCTGTTTATGTACGAGGAATCTTGTTTGGGGTTGGCAACACTGCCACGCGGGCCGGATTGGCCGACTTCGCGCACAATCTTTGAATCTCTTCATAGGCGTGCGCAGGTTTCTTTACGATGTTTTCCTTCACCGTAAGGATAAACGTACATATAATTTTCGAAAAGACTTATTAGTACGTGGCGGGATTTGAACCTACATCCTCCAGATCAGGAGACAATAGTCCACGCCCATGAGCACCCACGCTCAGCACATTATACCGTAAAAAAATTTTGGGATACCTTTCTAAAGGAAACATCACCATAAAAATTTTGGCCTCATTTGGTTAGGAAATAACATTATTCGAACAAAATTAATATAAGACTTACATAGGATAAGGGATGACTTGCAAATGTCACGCTTACAAAATATAATTCCGAGACGTAATGAAAATTTGTGTATTCATACATTTTAAGGCGTAAATATATTTATGTAGCAGAGAGAGCCGGGACTCAGAGGAATGCTAAAATATGATAGAATACATCAATTTCCGAGAGAACGTTCGGGGCGCTCCTTGATTACCGGAAAGCGTTAAAAATAAAATGCCAATTCAATACTGTAAACATACTGTTGCATAAAATTACGTAGGATGAGACTAGTTTTTATTAATTTCTTTGTTCATGTAAAAACTAGAATTGTAAGCGACTGAACAATTAGATCAGTGATTATGCTAGGAACATTTATCCACTTTACATAAGTCGTTTGCTATAAGCACCTCAGAATTGGAGATATGAATGTACTGTTTTGGTTGCATGCAAACAACCAATACTTTTTGGGTTTTCTTTTTTTAATTTGTCATAGTTTGGACATAAGTATTTCACAATTCGCGCCAGGTATTCTTGTCCACCGGCCCAGCCTCCGCCAGCGACCCTTCGCAAGTTGGTTTCATCGGACTGGATTGCGTTCTATGTTCCTTGACACGAAGCGATCCAAACTATAGATCTTCACTGCCGTATCAACTTGCTGCTCTTACAATTTCGGGTTTTACTTGCGCCTATTTCATATAGCGTTTATATAATTTACTACGGATTATGTAATGGCCGAAGGGGCGGAATTGTCCTGAGTAGCGTTCACGTAACGTGAAAAGATGCATAGGCCGATCCAAACTAGATCGAATGATGATCTGGTTAAAGTGGTAGATAGATCCACTGCTAGAGATTGGACTGCGTAGAAATCATTAGTAATCCTTCGTTGAGCAGTGCACATATAAGGTTAGAATGATAATGATACTTTGATAAGAACGATTCACTTACGAGTATACTTTCAGATCTCGAACTCACTTAAATTGCCGTCGTCGAGCGAATAAAAACGTACATTTGTCACATTAAACGTAATGCTATTCCGTGAAGTTTCAAATTTTTTTATGTTCTTGGCATAATCTAAACGAAATACTTGGAGGGAACTTAATAAAACAAAGACAAAAATGGTTGTTCCCAATTTGGTGAGATAATGAATAAAACGCTAATGGGGGAATCTTCAGTGAATTTGTTGATAAAGCCTACCAAATTTCTAAGGATTAAACAATCCTTTTAACTGGGGAATAAAAGTTGGGTTGAGTTTTAGGACTGCTGTTTGGTGGTTTCATTCTTGAGTTCCACGTGGCTATGTAATCTATGCCCCAAGAAGAAATAAGTGTAGCGGATTTGAGTTGCGAGAAGATAAATTAAATCGGTGACTCCATTATTACCTATTGAATGGCTTTTTTACAAAATATAGCGAAAAACCCATTAATGTACCTTTCTTGTAACCTTTTTCTCTATATCTGAAATAATGAGAAAATCAATCTTTCTGTAATAATACATTTAAATTTACGCCCAATAAGTACTAAGCTACGACATTTATTTTGCCATAATCAAAGCCCTCATTATTATATAATAAAAAGAATCTAAAGCATATCCTCAATTAAGTTTCATGTTCACATTCTTTAAGTTTATGAATAGCCGAAGACTTATTAATATACTCGTAGTACTATATGTGTGAAATTAATTTGTCAGTTGTGAGAGCTCAAATACGAGAGTTATATCATACATTTTGATTTGAACCAATAGGTTAAACAATGGCGACAAACCTAAATCCATTTAGTTTATCCGCATTTATTGAATTCTACATAATGGGCAAATTAATACCGGCAGTTAGTCAAAATTTGTTTCGATATCAAATAATGATCCGTAATCATTATTGCGCCAACAAATAACCTTTTAGAATAAACTTTCCGTACAAACTGGTCACTTCAGTACAATATTTCCAATTGGAAATTTCGCCGTACCATATTCACCGATTTACAGCTGCAGATGTTCACAGCCTGCTTTGCATTGTCTACATTCAGCGCAGTAGAATCGTCACGACAGCGTGATATCATTCAGTGAAATTTGACGTCTGCCATGCGGTTTTGCTTGGATTGTTCGTACTGGTCATATTGTGTATGAATTTAAGCTTCCATTATATTCCACAAAGATTAATAATCTAAGCGTAAATTTCACGTTAATAATGTTGCAATGATGACAAAAGTCTTTGAGCAATGCGTCGTACAAACGTATCCAGCTGCGGGCTCAAATGGATGTGACGTTAGATTACTTACTCATTACCACGAAAGGTAAGCAACTTTACCTAAAATGAAACTTAAGGACATGGTCTGTTTTAGTGTCATTAACACCATGCATCCAGTCGAATAGCGAACAAGATTCTGCCGATTCGTCGAAATGGATCGACAGCGCTTTTTAGAAACAACACTAAAACTGTAGAAGTTATTCATATAGTACACGTCTGGTGAAGGTTGAAGGTTTTTTATAATACTGTATAAGAAGATAATATTAAATAGATATTTCGGAAAGCTATACCTAATCATCATCATCAGCCTATAACGGCCCAATGCAGGGACAGGCCTTCCCGCACGCAGGCCCAATGCGGATTGATTTTAATAATTAAATTTTCCGAACATAAATAGTTTATGACGTGAATTGATACATTTGTAATATACCGGGTTCCCGCAGTCCTCAACTACTATTTAGTAACTATACTAACTTTAAGGGTGACTTAAGTTTTTAACTACATGGTAGTCTATTGTGCCAGCTTTTTTGAGGTCCTAATGACCTTACTAAGGCCTCAATTTAATGAGCATGACTTTGACTGAACTTAACCTGTAAAATAAACTTTTCATAAATTAATAAATTTCCACTGACTTTCACACAGCGCCACCTTGCCTAATTAAGGAGAGCTTGTAGTTAGGGTACTAAACAAACTGATAACATACACATTTTTTGTAAATACATACATATTATACGTGGAAACACAGACTACAACAGATTTGTTCATGCATACAAAGTTTGTAATGCCGGCATCAAACCCGGAACCCTTGGTGTAGTAGGCGACGCGCTCGATCATTAACCATATGGGTCATCCAATAAATAAGCTTTTCACTTGACTTTGCCCACATACTTCTCGTTATCTAATCATAAAGAAATCCTGGGTCGTAAAAACTAGCACTTTACTCGAATAATCAGTGCGTAGGCGTGCAATATGGTCTTTATTAGCACAGTAATTGCATTAACGCTGGAATTATGCACGCTATCACCTTCGTTATAGTGTTTATTATGATTTTATCGTAGACCGTACATTAGAAGCATCGTAATTTTGTACAATTTCCAATCAACTGTAAGGCGTACCTGTTTGCTGTTGAGGAATTAATAAGGGTTACATTAAAGGAGATTTTGTAAACTTTATTGTATATTTGTGATTTACATTTTAATGTTTACCCTATACGGGTAGGCTCGTGCCCCTCGGTGGGGTCATTTAATGAGCTGATGATGATGACATTTTAATGTTTGCTTTTTATTACACATACGTTCGCCGACTCAGAAGATCGCTGATCCAAGCTCGATAAAAAGAAGAGGATAGGTAAATCTGGCGCAAAATGCGACAGTAAATTTACAAGTATCATTTTATGGCTGTGCAAGTTCCAAACAAACTTTTGAGCTTATATTTTTAAGTAAACATAGATAAATTCATACAGAGTTCTGGCACCGATTTTTTTTACTTTTTTTTATTTCTCGTTTGAAATCGAAAATTTTATTTTTTTCACTGTTCCTATTAAGAGGTCAGAAACGCGCTTGTTGCTTGAACGGAGCTACTAGTGACCATAAGTCCATGGTCTCACTTACCATCAGGTGTAACATATGCTTGTTAATATATCTATGAACAATGTTGAAGTCAACGTCACCCTACGCCTATTATCTAAGGCGCCATATGTTTTGTCTCTCATACCGAGCATTTTCGTTAGGTATATTAATTCACCCTCATTACGAAATTCAAGAGTGTATAACACTTTTATTTCACGAAACAATATCTAGACTTGAGCATCGACCCTTTCACCACGTAAATGAATTATTCTGTAGATGGTTCTTGAATTACTGAGGTCGATAAGACAGGCCTGGAAATCAGATATCTAAATCTTAGGAATCCGTTCATTTATCAACATGGCTCCCTCGGCATACCCTTTGTGATTTACTACAAAAAGATATTCTAATATCGAGTTATTTATTGCTTCGCAAACAAAGTAACTTTACAAAATAGTATGTGCTATAAGTGGATGCAGAGTCGATAAAAACTGTATAGAACTACGTTTTACTGTATATTCGACGATAATCCACAATGTGCGATACGTGACGCCGAAAAATTGAATACGAATCACTTAACAACGAATGCACGCTACCACGAAAACGTTACGCCGAAACTATGCGAATAACTATTCACTATTGTGACTTACTTGAAAACATTGGTATCTAAAATATTTGACTGAGGCCCGTTTTCTAAAACGAGACTCAAGAGATGATCTTAAATTTTAAATGTTTAAAAATTGTTAATGTGATCATCGTTTGTTATGTTGGCTGTCCTTAAGTAAATAAACGTAAAGTATTCTTTATTTTATAGGAAGGCAAATAAGCAGACTGTTTACCCAATGATGCCTAAGTGATAATCATTAGCCGTGTTAGCTCTCTAACAACGCACTTAATCTTTCCGTTCCGTAGTCGATATTTGAGATCATCCTTTCCACAATTAATTTTGTCTTAAAGATCATAAAAATTATAGAAATGACTCTTTTTTTCTATATGTCTGCATAATCGTAAAATTCTTATTCTCTTAATGTAAAGCATCTCCATCAAATTCCTGATCGATACCGTTGCCTCTATAACCCTGAAATTCGCTCACGTAGCCCGTTAAAAATGCAAATTCTTTCGCGTGTCGGTTTTCCCCCTCGAAGATTCATTAAATTGTGCCGGTCCATCAGACCGGACAACAATGCGGCTTGACTCTCCAGCCCTGTCACGGCCGAGGTGAGAGTTTGGAGTGCGGTATTGTGACACCGCTCGATCTGATTGCACGGAGACAAAGCAAACCAGGACACGTGGAATCGAATCAGATTGTCGTTGATATCGCTATTACAGTTTTACTGATTGTGATATGGATTCCGCGCGATACTTATTTTGTATCCTGCAGGCCGATCGCGCTAAATTTTGACAGCTATAACGTAACTACACTGGACCGGAATAAAACTTATTGGTCAATTTCATATCGCGCAAATCATTTGTCAGCTAGTTCAGACGAAATTTAAACTAAATCTAATAGGGTTGCCTTAATAAAATAAGGAATATTGAAAATGTCAAGTATTACAGGATGGGAAGGATATCGTAACTGCCCCATATAACGAAACGTCGTTTTAATAACGCGGTCGGCCTGCTGGTTTTTGTTCTTATCGAGTCGATATGGATTCACTAGTTAGATATAATGCGACCAATACTAGGCCACTTTAATCGCCCTTCTATTTGCCATCCAGAGGCTCCGGAAACCGCACGAAGATGGACAGTTCGGGCAAGACAGTAGGTGTCCCGTGTAATTGAACAAAACCCGGAACACAAGTATGCCAAAAGCAAAAGACGTATTTTTTTAATATTGGAGAAATTGCTTTATAGTAACATTGGTACAGTGGTACGATTCATTGATTTGAACTCGAATAATTATGCTATAACACCTTAAATGTAATACATTAGATCATCATCAGCTCATCAAACGTCCCACCAGGGCACGAGCCTACCAGTATAGGGTGATTAGACCTTAGTCGTCCACGCGGGCCCAGTGCGGATTGGACGACTTCACACACAACCTTAGAATCTCTTCGTAGGCGTGCATGAAGGTTTCCTCACGATGTTTTCCTTCACCGTAAGAGCGTCGGATAACGCACATATATTTTCGAAAATTCGAAAACACATTGGTACGTGTCGGGATTTGAACCTCAGCCCTCCCGGTAGGAAGGCGACAGTCCACACCATTGAGCCACCGCTCAATACATTAGATACTAATCGACTTTTGAAAAGTAGCAGCTTCTCTATTGTACTGTATTTATGAAATGTGTTCTTCCTCTTTAAGTGAACCTATAATTTTAATTAAATTATTCTTTGCAGCATACAATTAAAAGCAAAAATATAAAATCTAACATCGCACTGGAGAAACGGATGAATATGTTATTGTAAAAAAAAAAACTACATAAACAGAAAATTTGGTTTCCACAACTTTTCTAACTCAGACATAGCAAAATGTTTAATAATTAAGTTGAATTTATAGTCACCAAAGAAACAAAAGGCTGTTAACGTCACTTCCATATATTTAATGATGTGTATTTTCTTTTGTTTACAACTACTTACGATATAGTTTAAGCGAAAATGTAATTACACCTTTTGAGTACTTTGCTAAAGTGCTTTGGTTTTTTGTACAGTAAGTGAAATTTGATTTGCTTTGTAAACGTTTGCGTATGTCATTTTGTGTAAATAATTTCGCAATTGCTTTTTAGTGGAAAAGCTATTTGAATAGAAAATGAAAATACTATTATTCTTCAGGGTTCTATTCCACAAAGGAAAAAACCGATTATGTAACATATTTGATCGTGGCCTATCCTTAAAAGCTTAATAAAAAAATCTGTTTATATTGTCCAAAATCCAAATATTAAATAAATAAAATCAAAATGCAAATAACATTCGACTATGAAACTCAGCTTTTATCGTTAGATGTTTTGAGGAAGTTCCTCTTGCTTCACGAGGACCTTAATAAAACAATATTTGTAAAACATTTAATTTAAAATGAAAAATATTAAATAATTTCTTACTCAAGATAAACACAGGGTGCCAAACAATTTTTGCGCCCGTTATTACCTTATGATTAATCATTGGGATGATTTGATCATAATTAAACCAAGGATTTTGTTACGTAAAATGCATTAGGACTTCATTACTTGATTCCAGTACAACAAGTATTTGTGTGAAACCCTTATTGGTCAAGCTCGACTTTTTTTGGCCTGTAAATTGAATAAAATATTTATTAAAAAACATTTTCACAGTAATTTGTAAGTTCATCCATATTTTGCTTAACTATTTTATTCAATTATAACAAACGTGACTTCGTTTTACCGTTATTTAAGCGGAGCGGACGCTCCTTAAAGACTAATATTAAAATAAAGATAATACCTAAATATGATCAGATGTTGCAGAAATTAGAGCATGTTAATTTTTTTTTTGTGAAATTCGACTTTGAAGATTGACCACACGGCAAAGTACCCGTTAGAGCGTATTTCTTCATAAAAGGCAAGCAATACACCGGTGGCACTTCTGGTGTCACCGTTGTCACTAGGCGAATTTATTTTTATGAAGCAGAAGGCAAACGAGCATACGGTTCATCTGATGATAAGTGACACCGTGAACAATTTCCATCAGGTGTTTGTCTAGCTCGTTTGCTCCCAATAACATAAAAAATACTAGACGCTGAGATTGCAGACGACCTAATAGACATATTATCCCACATGTTTGTCTGCGAAATCATAACTTATTTTATATGTTATCTAAAAACTGTATTGTTTCATTTAAGAAAATTATAATTTAATTTTTAGTTTACTGAAATATTTGTAATAATGTAATAAAAAAAGAAAAAGATTAATCCTCCATATAATATCATAAGAAACAAATTCAATAAGTGCGTCTGTCCAATAAGTTCAATAAGTAAGTCTGAACGAGGCATATCTTTATTAAGTTCTTTATATATATATATATATATATATATATATATATATATATATATATATATATATATATATATATATATATATATATATATATTATTTATTAATTTCTAAACAAACCATATCTTTATTAAGTTTAAGTCCAGTTAACAACGGCGAATTTATAGCGTCCAATTGGAACTTAAAGCTGTAACTAGCACATCCTTATAAAAACACCAGCAAAGGTCACGTTGAAAGACAAAAACTTCAGCTAGAGACGGGTTAATGGATTGTTTACCTTTTTGCTTCTTTTCATACATAAATTAAATGTAGCAATTTGAAGCTGCTTTGTACGCGAGTCCGGTTTTTATAGTTAATTTAATTTATAGCAAGAACTTGTTTTTCAGAGTATATTCTACCCTTTTTAGTAGGTAAATGTGAGAGCTAGACAACTTATTTCAACCTGACGCTAATGAAAATATTCATTACTTATGTTATAAATTATTATTTTATTTTGTCTGTAGCACAAAAGTTCAGATCGTTATGCATTAGATAATACTAAATACTTTAGACTGGAAGTTTTTTGGCACAGACATTAATTTTGCGTAAATGAGGAGCGATGGGTGCCTCCGTGGTGAAGCGCAATCAGTGTTGGTGTAGGAAGCAGCATGTTCCAGGAGTCATGGGTTTGAATCTCGCAGGGATTCAAACCGTGGGTTCGAATTGCTTCGAAAAAAAAACTGTGCGATTTTTCCCACTTTGGTTAGGACTTTACAGGCTGAATTAGGAAAACCAGGTCATGTATTGCAATGTCCTCAAGCAATAATATGTAATCAAACATTACAAGCATTTGACAACAAGAAAGGCAGGGCCTCTCTCTACCAGCTCGGGAAACGTAAGGAAAACTTCTGGAGAATGGAAGAGTACAGGAAGTCCGCGTCCACGGGAGTCTGGATGAGAAAAGCGTAGTACCGGGGGAAATTGAGGAGACCTATGTCCAGCAGAGGACCTGCGATAGGTCGAAAAGAGAGACTTTGTATAGCAACAGTAATGTAGGGCACACAAAGTCAACCCAAATAATAAGCGGGAGTTTCCAGTCCGAAGACACTAAAGTTAGCCGAAATGAAAACTTATTGAAATTCCGGGGCGTTACTTGTCTTCACTTCCAACAACTGTTATTGAAGTCCAAATACCTGTATCCCCGTTCGATCCCCTGAATAAAGTTAGTTTGGTCACGACTTGCCGTCAGTTTTGTTTAGCCGTTTTGTTTACCGCGGATAAAGAAGTTTGCCGGTCTTCATTGGTGAGGGAGTTGGGAAATCGATTATCAATTCAGAAGGACAAATTGCTCCTTTTCGTGTTTAGGATAGGGATACAGAAATCTCAGCAAAAAGCTTTGGGCTCATGCCAAACAGATCTGCTTATGTTTTTTATGTCATTAGTAGCCAAAAGAGCACACCTTGAAATAGTATTCGAAAGAAGCTATGAGGGTGTTGCCGAATTTTCAAAAGTTAGAGGGTAAACAAATTTTGGAAGGAGGAATAATTTTAAAATATTGTCGAATTCTAGCTGTTATTCATAATGTAACATTATTAATTACAATAAAAAATTTATTATTATCTTTATTCGCAGAATTTCTCTCGACAAAGCAAACAAATACTCGACCTTCGAATTTTTTACCTAAATGCCAATTGAAATATAAACGAGTACCAAAATTCATAGCTGTACCTATATTTCGGTACAAAAATCTAAAGGTCATAATGTGGGGAACCCTTTCACTGGTATCCTTGGCTCGAGCACTCAGATCCGGGCTCAGGGGGCCGGTGGTATAATCAAATTGTCCTACCGAAAGATGTTGGCTGCTGGAAAGAGGTGGGTCTTAAAATGTGTACATGGTACGAGGCATGCGCTGTAGCGAACAAGTAGAGCTATAAAATTGATGTTATGTTTACTTGCTTTTTTAAAAAGGAACCTCAAACTACTAAACAGTCTTTACAAATGTTATAGGTTGGAATATAAAAATAATTTATGGTCAATAAATTATTTTTATATTATAACCTTCACCTTCTTCTTCTACTTCTTCCTTTTTCACCTCAAACTTTTTCACTACTGTTTTGACGATTATATGTCTGATAAAATCCATGGTTTCAAATTGCTCATCTACTCCATGTAAAACAGTTTTGAAAATACATCTCCTATTGAGATTTTTGAGTGCTTTGTTCGTTTTGTATTTTGTTTATTGTGTTTTAACATACATTTAAATAATTTTAAATTCAAATTGAATGAATAGATTATCACTTTTCCAAGTGATAATGTTTAACTTAATCCTACGGCAGTGCAGTGTTAGACATAAGCCCTGCCCTTTTTGCGCCAGATATTGGATATCATCATAAGTTTTGATAAATATCATATTTCACCACGCTGATAAGGTGTATGGTGATCACAGTACTCTCCAACACATAAGATGGCATTTTCCATCGGGTTCGTGATGGTATGGTAAAAGTATTTATGAAAATGTATACGTTACCACCAAATTACAAGTATTTCTTATCAAGTTACTATACCGCTAAACACTCATGAAATAAGATATTATTACTTATTTTGATACGTTCCACTTGAATCTCTCTTATTACACGAGCATCTCGTTTTGTAAAGCACCGACTACAAATTGATATTACTGTAACAACACCCATGAGATAAATAGATGGGCCTCCTTTCGCTTCCAATGAAATTTAATTTACTAATTACTATTTAGCTGACTGCGAATTACTTAAAGGAGCAATAAACGCTGTTAGTTCCCTTGACATCTAACCGAACAATGAAGCATTTAATTCAAGTTGTTATATCCGAGATAAATGATTCTAATGTTCCACAATTAAACAAATATAACTATATAATCTTTTTACTTTTAACGTACCATTTAACGAAGATCTCTAAATCCGTTAGAATTTTTAAATGGCCACGGAATTTAGTGGTACTTCGCAAATCTTCATACCTGAGTAACTTCTATAGAATACAGCCTCTAAAACATGTCTCCCTTTCGTTTTTTATAATCAATGCGTCTTTAATATGCCTCAATCTGATTCTCTTAAGGCTCGAAAATATCAAATATCCCACATTAATTTGTACTACAACCATCTTCTAAATAAGTAAACAATCCGCTCTTCTCTCAAACTCGAAAGCCTGCTTTCATAACCGTAATAAAGATTTCGCATCTCGCATAGTGATCCGTGCGTTGTCGAGGGATCTTTTCGCTTACATTTTGGCTAAATGATCATAGTTCATTGGCTTTGTAAGGCGAAGGTTGCCTTCAGTTGCTTAACTTCAACCGTTTTCTTGTATAAAATCAAGGGCTGGCGTAGTGTGATTTGCAATTTAAATGTTCCCGTACATATTCATTAGCATATACCCACCCAAGTGTGAATTATTATTTGTGACTTGTGCATGAAATCTTATTACCCTTTCAAAAATGTTTCATATGAATTTAATATTTGTCTGTTTATGTCGTACTTTGTTAAATGTTAAAGTGAATAAAACAGGCATATAAGCTTTCTTATGAATCATAATAATTTAAGTAACAAAAAATATGAACGTACTAAATGAACCGTCATTATGAAATATAATTTAAAGGAAATATTATTATAATTTTGAAAGTGGGCCGGTCATGTCTCCAGACGTTCAGATGGTCGATGGAGCCGAAACGTGTTGGAGTGGCGACCTCGCTTAGGCAGGCGCAGTGTGGGACGTCCGGCTGCCCGTTGGGCCGACGATTTGAGGAGGGTGGCTGGTGGAAGTTGGATGCAGGCTGCTCAGGACCGGATAGTTGGCGCTCATTGGGGGGGCCTATGTTCAGCAGTGGACGATGGTGGCTGATTGATTGATTGATTGAATTATAATTTTGAAGTTTTTTTTATTTTATTTTTTTTACATTTTAGGAAAACTTACAGCTAATGTTATTTTAGACACATAATAAATATAAATATTAAAGGCCAATTAAAAGTTTCCACATATAACACAAAGTATAAAGTTAAATTTTTAACCCAAAAACATCGGTACGTTTAAGTTAAGTTACGTTTAAGTTTCCAAGAAGTCAAAAATTATGTTTTTATTTTTTGGATTAAAACGGAAACAAAAATAGCGATAAGTTGTACGTTGTTCATGTAACGTGTTTCGTAATGTGATGTGCGAATGCAAAATCTTAAATGTACCACAACAACCGCTATAAATTAAAAGCTACTTTGAAAATGATTCACACAAAATATTCACGACTGAGGGTTTACCTTTAACCGTACATAAATTTGAGTGCTGGATTTCCAAATAAGATGTTTTTAAAAGCGTTTGAAAACTTTAGTAATTGAAATCAGGATGCACAGATATATACCTAAAACGTTATCGCGCAAGGTCGTTACAATTTTGTTCTAGAAATTCATAATTTATTTATATTGTATGAAAGACTTACATAAGCAAAAAGTAGGTAGAACATTTATAAATAAGTTTGTATCATACCAATTTAATAAAAAAAAACACTGTAATCACATTCAAAGTTTAATGACTACGAACTCGACTACAAATAAATAAGATTATTTTGTAATAGCATAACAAAGATTCAAATTAAGACCTATTCTAAATAAATATACGAAGTTTTTAACTCTAGATATTTTTTGTTTTTTATTTAATCGATAAAGTTACTAACAGAAAAAAATAAGTTGAATTTTAAAACTAAATTGATAACAGGAACAATGTTATTTTTTTTTCTGTTCCTATATAACATATAACATATATATAACATACTCATACAGATTTCAAAACACTAACGTATTCTTCATTTTTTCGAGTATAATATTCAAATGAATGAACAATCTGATCTTTGAAACTGACTGCATCAGGCCTTTATGTGATTACCAAACCTTTACAGACAAGCAGGTGATTCAAAAAATTCGGAAAAGTTGCACCATGATTTTAACTATGACAGTGTGCATTCCCTGGGAGAGTGCGAGACTCAAACCCACGATCCCGTTTCAAGCAGCGATTTATACTCGACGCTCATGCAACTAGACCACTGAGCCAGTGATAATAATAAATGTCAAGAATTTATGAAGCCCACAAGCAGATGAAAAATACAAGATTTTCATTTCCCTAGAGGCGTTAGATAACTTCTCGGGCGGTAGCCTAGAGTCGGGCGAAGGAGAGATTTAAGTTTTTTACTGAAATACTTTTAACGTTTTCGGTTTGCCTATAAAATAAACTTTATTTTCCTTTATATAAACATTATTTTTTTAAATAAAATAAAAAAAAATGAACTCGTTACACTTCATTAAGTTAATAAATGAGACACGAGGTGACGGTACCATAGTATCTAAATAGTGTTGTTTTATGTCAGAAGCAGAGTGAGTCCTCGTCAAGTATATTTTCATTAGGTTAATGCTATTTGTAATATTGGTAACGTATTGTTTCTTATGCTGTAAACTCCTGCTTATTAGTAATTATATCTGTATTGATGTTTTCCTGTACCCCCAGAAATGTATAAATTACTAGTTAATGTATAATTTATATTTAAGTAGCAATAATTTTTCGTAAACATGTTTTGATTAATGGATAAAATTACTAAAATTGTGAGTCACAGTTAATGTTTTCTTGTTTCTGGATTCATGGCTTTTGGCGAGTTTCCAATAAACAGACAAAGTAAAATGTTATGTCAACATATACAAAGGGTAACTGTCAATTTGACAGTTCGAACTGTTTAAAGCGTTCGGCTACACCGCTTTAGTCTGTTTTATTTTTATTCTGTTTTGATATTTCATTAATCGCATTTTTAATAAGTATATTTATTAATATATATATATATATATAATATTATATATATATATAATATAATATATATATATATATATATATATATAATATATATATATATTAATATATATATATATATAATATAATTATTGTTATCAATTTTACATTATTCTATTTAAATATTCTTGTGACGTCATCTCGGGAGGTCTCGTCAGAATAACAGTGTTGCTGCAGCGCTTGGCGTGCAGCAGCTTATGCTGAGGCGGGACCTTTTGACCGTATCATTTTGTCTTTTCCAATCGTTCTGTGTTTGTATTGTTTAAAATTGTTGCTCTTTTATTTGTTCTCTGTTACGTACTACTTTTTGTGTAATTTGTTTGATGTACGGTCAATAAATGATTTTTCTTTCTTCTTTCTTTCTAATACAATATGACCATCCACAACTAGTCTATAGCTGGCTGGTTGAAGTCAGATCAATATTTATTTGAAACTAAAGCTTTTAAACAAAAACAATATGAACGTTATTAAACCTTTATTAAAAAACATCTACTCGGAAATTACTCAATCTGAAGTTGTAAACTCACGCTTACTAGAGCAAATAAACTAAATCCCAGTTATTAAAGTTGAATAGATATCCTGAGTGATGGTGGTTATACGAAACTAAGAAGAATTGTATACTAGACTTTAACGAAAACTTCTGCCAATAAACTGATACACTGATAGTTTTGAGCAAATAATCACCCTCAATTGTTTCCAGTTTGGCTAGGACATTGCAGGTTGAATCGAATAATTTCATGTTACGTAATGTTAAAATAAATAAATAAAATTGGTATTAAGGGCTATCAAACCGGAAAAGTTTCCAATAACTAACATGTAAATATGAATGATTAATTACTTTTTCATTTTCGCTTAAAGACGCAAGTCTTTAAACAATGCGTCGTACCCTTATTAATATATTGCAGCTGAGACATGGACACTAACTGCGGGATTAGTTGAAAAATTTAAAGTCACTCAAAGGGCTATGGAACGAGCTTTCAGGTTAAAATGAGTGTTATTTGTGGGGAAACTAACGCTACTGATAATGAAGATGAATTTGACATAACAGTGGCTGGTCAAGTTTTCGTAGGATCGATGGTCGTTGTAGTAGACCTGGAGTGGATACCGCGTCTTGGCAAATGAAGCAAAGTATATCCTCTGGAAACGATGGACCAAAGGCTTGCAAATTGTGATAAAATGGAAGAGACCTTTATCTCCTAGTCATTGACTGCAGTCGATTCATGATGGTTATAAAAATCATAGGTAAATAAACATTTGTTTCACTTATATTTCCTTTAAATGTTCATATCCATACCTGCTTGCAATAACATGTAATAACTATTATATCCTCCGACTACCTTACTATTCAACCTATCGCAGTCCACTGCTGGACATATGCCTCCCCCATTTTGCGCCAGATATCCCGGTCCTCCGCTTTTCTCATCAGCTTCCACCAGTGACCTTTCGCAACATTATAATAATTTAGTTATAGCTCCGGAACTATCCGAACGTGACTGCAAGGGCGTTACGAGTGCGCGATTCTAAGCCGGGATTACCAGGGAAGGGTTCGGATATTACGCCTGTTATGAGATCGTTTACCTAAACTAATGGAATTTTTGTGCATGTTATACTGTGTTTGTTTTGGGAATTTATGGAATATTAAGACGGTATCTGTTTATACGGCTTGTTTAACGTATATCTTCAAGCATTACCAGTACGTTGATCGGAAATTTTCTTTCCTATGCGAACTTTTACAGGCTACAGGGCGTCTAAACTTGGCACTTACCGAGACCGTTTAGATTTTTTTTAAGATGTTGACGGAAAAATCATGAATTATTTCGACATTGCTTCTGTCAAAGTAAGGCATAACACTAACGAGGTGAGCACACCGACTGTCCTGTTCAATTATGGCAAAAAAAGCACCATCTAGTAACCAATCGCTTCTTCTAACGCTTCTTTTTTTCTAATCGGTATCGCTTCTTTTAAAAAGATTGCTCACAATAAGATGAAAATAAAACGATATTTATAGAACCTGCCCCCACCGTTTTTTCGCAAGTGCAGAAATTACACAAATGCGTTGCAAAACAGCCTTCATCAATAACAACTTCTGTGACAGAGGTTAATAAATCATCGATGGTTAGCAAGATACACTAAAAACATTTGAGGTTTGGGACCATGGAAGACGTTATAGTATGTAGAGTTTGGGAACTCTTTACTCCTTTACAGAATAATCTAAATACAATAGTAGCAATTTGCAGTATATTTCCGTAGTAACTCCTGCAAAATAATTTCATACAAGAAATATTTTTATAACATTCCCTCATTGCGAACGACTATAAGGTGAACCAATTCGAACTCACCAGATAATAACTGTATGGAACTATCGCGAAACCGTTAGAAATTGGATTATGTCTCCGGAAAGTTTATGAGATTAAGGCCCTTTGAGCTCATAAGCTGCAATAATATTAATAAATGCTTTCGCTTATGATTTCGTCTAAGATGTATGAGGGTAAGAAACCAAATGCGATTTTTTGCAAAAAAACACGACTGAAATGCTTTGCAGCTATATATTTTGTACTTTACATAAATAAAATGCGCGTGGCATTAAAGCGACGTCTAGAAATCCTTCAGTAAGGTATTCTTAACTGATTGTACGCAATGACGTTGACTTTCTCTTTTATTTGTGTGTGTTCTCCGAAATCATCCTCTTCTCTTACCTGCATTTTTTTAGTCTTAAAAGGGAGTGAATGCCCTACTTGCGCCTGTATTTCCGTATGAATCTCGGTGTCATCAAGGGCAAAGTTAAAAGTACTTTTCTGGATAAATGTGTACCACCAACGACCTAGTTATCGTTTACCACCTGGCGAGACTGAAACCATAAATGTGATCCTTTCAATAATAAAAAAGATGATCCGTGGTTTGGCCTGTTGAGAATGAAGCTTCATGTAAACACAACAGCAATAGCTTATTTAAATAATTGTGATACCGTGAACACTCAGAATACTTAGTACTCGTAGAAGTAAAAAATAAATTAATATAACTATAATTAAAATAAATATAGGCGACAGAATTGTGTTGTCTACTAAAGTAAACTATAAATAACGCAGACAGCAGTTTATGATTTCGGTCAGCCATTCTAATAATTTAATTTTTGTTGGCAAATAACCCAAACTCATTTTGAGGCTAGCAACGTTACGAATTTTCTTCATTACATTAACCGGCCGAGACTATGAAAAAATACGTTCATTCGTCATTTTTGATTTATATTTTAGCTTAATTATTTTTGAATTGCTTTATGCAAAGCCTACTTGTATTTTGCATTTGAAGTTAAATGCTTAAATGCTAATAATTATACATAATAAATATTACAAGCGTTGTGCTTTGAGTTATTATGTGAAAGAAATGAAAATGAAATGAAAATGAATTAGTATCAGTCTGAAAAAAATTGTAGGACGAACCAATAAATTTCTAAAAGAAAACCTTCAGCTGTGCTCATTTCAAACACACTGTACTCGATCTCGAAAATGATCTTAGATACTTAAGGTACGTATGGTAAGTACTTTACTTGATACGGATTATAACAAAAACTTTTTCTAATATTTTTGAATTTTGACCCCCGATGCTGATACGATAATAATCTTAAGTCTTGACGTCGTACCTCTAACTTTGCTGGTTAGGGTAAAGTCCCACTTTCTGTGTTCTAATTTAAGCTGGAAGCCATAAGGCTGTTAGTTATTTAGTTCACAGAGTAAATGCCAAACACGTGTATAGTATACGTACCGCCGGAAACTGTCGTGAATTCTTAATGCCTAGAATGATAGTAATTGCTGGGCCCCTTTTAGCACCGTTAAATATGAATTGGGTAGGGAGTTATGAAACTTAAGGTTTGAGTTCGAGTTTTATTGTATCTTAAAGTTATCTAAGTTTACCGAATGTTATGAAGGAATATGTTAAGTTGAAATTGAAATTGTCAAAGACGTATTATTACATGAATGATTTTGCATTTAATGTTGAACCCAAAAAATAGGTTCCTAAATCAGGTTCTTTGTTTTTAGTTAAGTAGGTGATTCAGCACATAGAATACGCACAAAGTGACATTCACTTTGTGGTGGGATTTGATACCACGTTCCAGCGAAACACAAACACGCTTGGCTACCACTCTTCAGAACACTAAAATATAAGTCATGTGACTTACAAAGTCACAGCTATCTGTAATAAATACTAGGTGAAAATAGCACCTATACTTATCATGGTGAGCACGTCACGCCTATTCCACATAATAATCTCTCCACATCACTTCCACCGACATGTGTGATATTGTAAAGCACACGGAACCGAAGATCGTGTAAAAGGATATTTTTTGAAATATGCCGTATCGAGTATCTGACATTGTCGATCAAATCAATACAAGGGTCGCTTGTAATTTGATATAGCACTTGTCACTGTGATATTTTATTCATTGGAGGATATTCTCAACCTATTGCAGTCCTTTCTACTAGACCTTCGCGTTTCTAATCCAGTATTCACCAACCACCTTCCCCAAGTCGTCTTCTCCAACGATTTTATGGTATTATGCGTATTTGACTCTATAACGACTATGTACATGGTTAATTGCGTTGGTTACCTTTCCTTATTAATCAGTTATGTTTTACGTATAGGTATGTTTACTTGTGTAAGTTCAAGTTCATTCAAGTTTCATTCAGCAGTAGAAATTTGAGGCTGTCATGACGATGCTAACATTGATTGATTATTAAATAGTTTTTATGACATTTCGAACGGACATACCTGTTAGAAAAATGTTGATTATGTGCTTTAAATGTTTACCAGTTGTTGGTCTCAATCAATGCCGCTCTGTCATGGTCAGGTATATCACTTACCATCAGGTGAGAGTCCTGACCGTCCTGTACACTTGGTAACATAAAAAATGTAGTGACTTATTTCTACGTCAAAAGTAATCAGGTCAAATGTATAATTGATTGAAATGAATGAATCGGATCATTTGATTGTTTATCGGTCCGACTTCCTACTCGATAAGATGAAACGTTCTTAATGTGTAACTTCTTTATAATGAACATGTGACATAGCAGGTGTTTGAACACCTTTTTTTCATATATTGATAGCTCTGTAGTCTTTGTTGTACTTTGGTAGTAGGTATACGAATTTCCTTAAGTTCGACGATCTAAGTAATTTCATTTCTAATAGAGTTGGGTACAGTCCAATATAATAAACTGCATTATTTTTATGCTTTGGTTTTTATATATCGCCATTATTTATTTTTACTCCTTTTACGTATTTCTTGGTAAGTTTTTGTTTTCTTGTATTATTATAGTTGGTGCGTGGCTTTTGATGGATGTGTTGAGTTTATGAAAGATCTTGAATCGAGATGAGGGTTCTATTGTAATTTCCAATAAAAAACAGTTAAACACAGAATTCAATAAATCATTAAAGTTTGAAAACAAACTGCATTCAATTCATGTGAAAACTATAAATTTTTGATTATCGATAGGAAAAGGCAACTCCGTATTCATTAAATATCGAGAAGTGACATTAAAATAATTTTCAGACATTATTTGTGTTGAGGTATCTAAAGAATTAATTCAGCCATAAATTCGTTTTTATACAAATTTAACGGGTTTGGCACTGAAATGTTAGTAGTACATTTTCATAAATTTATTAATTTGGGACTTAATACAATTGGAACTCTGTATTCGACGCCTTAAATTGAAACCCATTTTATGATGAAATGCTTCAGATCCAAGTTTTGAATTTTCTTTAAGAGGTAGTAGGTATTTGAAGTGGATAGGTACTTTCATAAGTCCTTCAGACCAATCAGCCTCACCTCCTTCCTTCTAAAAACCATGGAAAAGGTGATAGATAGATGCATAAGAAGTGGGGCCCTGATAGAACGACCACTGCATCTTAAACAACATGCATATCAAAAGGGCAAGTCCACGGAGACCGCCTTGCTGACTTTAGTCGACAAGGTCGAACGGGCTTTAGAAGACAAACAGATTGCCCTATGTGCATTTCTAGATATTGAGGGGGCCTTTGATAATGTCACAATTGACGCACTAGAATGCGCACTAGTACACAAAGGGATCGACAAAACAACGACCCGGTGGATCAAAGCTATGCTACTCAATCGTACTGCAATCGTGAGTATTCACGGCACAGAAAGAGTGTATCAAACAACAAGAGGCTGTCCGCAGGGGGGGTGTTATCACCCCTCTTGTGGTCCCTAGTAATGGATCAGCTACTTGAATTGACCTCTAAGAAAGGTTATGACGTACAAGGCTATGCTGATGACGTGGTAATATGCGCTTTAGGACCGTGTCAGAGCACAATCTCGTCATTACTCCAAGCATCTCTAAACACAATCAATCGATGGTGTAAAGAGAAAATTATCGATTAACCCGAGTAAAACTATTATAGTACCCTTCACGAGAAAACGCAACTTAAATAAACTTAAGGAGCCAACTCTAGAAGGGATAACTATACCGTTTTCCACGGAAGTAAAATTTTTGGGAATAACCATAGACCAAAAACTTACATGGAACACGCATCTGGATAACGTCATCACAAAGGCAAAAATTTCCCTAGGGATATGCCTGAGAGTAGCAGGGCCGAAATGGGGTATACAACCCAAAATCGCCCTATGGCTATATACCGCCATTATAAGACCAATGGTTGCCTACGCTGCTGTGGTCTGGTGGAAAAAGCCCTACAAGTGACTAGCCAGAACAAGCTCAATAGCCTACAAAGAACAGCCTCAATTCTGGCTACTGGGGCTATGGGATCCACACCTGCCATCGCCCTAAACGCCGTATTAAACCTACCGCCCCTACACCTTTACTTAGGGAAGGAGGCGCGGGCTAGTATGTGCAGAATGGAGCGGAGCGGAGTGACTCAATGGAGCTCAAATACACTAAGATCCCTTAGGGAAAATACACTTAGTACCCCAATTCTGGCCATGACAAGCGATGTCATGCTGCCGGAACTCAACTTCACTAAATACTACAAAGTGGAGTTCCCGAGCAGGGAGGAATGGCTTCAAAGCCCCGACACCTGCACAGACAGCAAAATCTGGTACACAGATGGCTCCAAAATGGGTAACAAAGTAGGATGTGGAGCCTACCGAGACCAACCTAGGGCTAACATTAGCACCAATTTGGGTCAGTACGCTTCCATCTTCCAGGCTGAAGTATACGCCATCATAGAATGTGCGGAAGCGAATCGACTGGAAAACTGCGTTAACCAAATAACAATATGTTCCGATAGCCAAGCAGCTCTAAAAGCATTAAGCTCAACCACTTTAAAATCAAAGCTGGTAAAAGACTGCGTGACCAAACTAAATGACCTGGGAGGAAATAACAGGATAACTCTCAAATGGGTACCAGGTCATTCTGACATCATTGGCAACGAAAATGCTGATGAACTCGCAAAGGCTGGGGCCAACGCCATCCAAAAGACTGTAGAACCTGTCTGTGGCATCCCTGAAAGCCTAAGGAAAAATGAACTAGAACGGAAGCTCCTCGAGGACTCTGTCAACTACTGGCTAAAGTCACCAGAGGCAGCTCACTCAAAAGCGCTAATCAAAGCCTACTCAAAGAAGCGAACCTCTGAACTGCTACAGCTCAGTAAACCCAAGGTCAGGGTCCTTGTAAGGGCACTGACTGGACACTGCAAGCTGAAAAGTCACCTTCACAAAATGAAGCTAAGTGACTCGGAAACCTGCAGATTCTGCGCGGAAGAAGAGAGACACCAATGCACCTACTCTGCAATTGTGGTCCTCTACAATGGAAGCGAAATATCCACTTGGGTAATTATTATCTATGCCCAAGTGACATCAAATCTATAAAGTTGGGCAGGGTCCTAAACTTCCTAAAAAGTGCCCAACTATTAGATGAACTCTAAGAGAGGTGCGAGTCACAAAAGATCTTCTAGGTCGAAGTGACTACAGGTCTGCATAAGCCTGAATAGCCCTCAAACCTAAATAATAATAATAAATACTTTCATAAAAGTAAATCTATATTACATTCTACTATGTGCAATGGATTAAAGAGCGTCGGTCAATGGTGTGGACTGTTGCCTTCCTACCAGATGGGCTGAGGTTCAAATACCAATGTGTGTTTTCGAATTTTGAAATGACATGTACGTTATCCGACGCTCTTACGGTGAAGGAAAACATCGTGAGGAAACCTGCGCACGCCTGCGAAGAGATTCAAAGGTTGTGTGTGAAGTCGTCCACTAGCACTGGGACAAGCGTGGACTAAGGCTAATCACCCTATACGTTAGGCTCGTGCCCTCGGTGAGGACGTTTAATGAGCTGATGGGGAAACAAAATTGGAGTGTCTGTTATATTGAAATAAAATTGTTTTGTCCATGCATGAACATATATGGCGCATACGTCAAAATATTTTTTGTTTGTCTGCTTGTTCCGGATAATCTCTGCAATGGCTGGATAGATTTGGCAATAGTTAGATAGGATAGGCGACTGTTATTTTAGGTTAAAAAAGTAAATATCAAAGCTGTTTTAAGTTATCTTACTACAAGATAATATCTTATACCCCGTGAAATACCGCGGGGCAGCTAGTTATAGTAAAAAAATATTAACGTTATGTATAAAAGAAAAACGAAGTTTGATTATTGACTTACATTTATTTTAGAACTATCCTTAATCCAATTTGTCTATTTCATTAGAGACATATTGCTGTAGTTCATGTTCCAAAAATAGTACCTACCCGTATAAGAGAGTTAAATGTTAAGTGCAAGCCTATCGTTTCAAAGAAAGTGAAATGTCCTAGGCATACGTACACTCAAGGACCCCTTTAGTATCATAAACAAACCGTTTCAACATGTTGTCAAATTATGTTACACGTAGTTGAACACAAGCTCCAAGAGTTAAGTGAAGCCTACGTTTCAAATTACTCAAGTTGGTATTCGAGTGACTTGAACCGAAACTTGGAACCTTTTGATCATCGAGCTTGCTAGATATTCATTAACAAGGGTGTTCTTAAGCTCAGTTCAGGAGCACTAATGTTGTTTTTTCTTTCGCAACATGGAAACAACAGATAAATTATAAACTAATCACCAGAAGGATGAGAGCGTCAGTAGCTTAATGGTGTGAACTGTTGCCCTCCTACCGGAAGGGCTGAGGTTCAAATTCCGCTACGTACCAATGTGTTTCGAATTTCCGAAATATATGTACGTTATCCGACGCTCTTACGCTAAAGGAAAACTTCGTGAGGAAACCTACGCAGCCTGCGAAGTGATTCAAAGGTTTTGAGTGAAGTCGTCCAACCCGCACTGGCCCGCGTGGACGACTAAGGCCTAATCGCCCTGTACGGGTAGGCTCTTGCTCTTGGTGGGGCGTTTTATGAGCTGATGATCACCAAGAGGCTGACCATAAATATATTATCACTCCAGTTCTATCAAAGGAACCTTCTAGGAAGAATGTGGTACCAATCCGATTTAGGGTTTTACTTGCTGGTTTACGGCCTCATCTAATTCTCAGTGAAAAAGCCTGTCCTCTGAATTGAGTTGAGAGAATTCATAAAAGTATAGTATATTCTTATTAAAAGAAGATAAGCTTTAGGTGTCTTTTAATATGCAGAGAGAGTTGATTCTTGACAACAAATAAGTTATGCACTTGTTTATGTTTTTCTTTTTAAATTCAATAATCATCAACATTTCTACCTTTCGACGTCCACTGCTGAACTAAGGCCTCTTCTGATGAAAGGATATCGCAACCCACGTGGAATTTAAGAGTTTATGGGTTTTATACTTTAACATATCGACATAGTATGTCTTGTACTGTACAGTCCACACCAATACATCCAATCAACATTTCAAAAACACTTCTGTACTCATTAAATGTTTGCCATGACACCTAAATGTATGAACTATTTTACGTAACGTCAATAACATATTGCTTAATAGAGCCTACGAGATGTTGGGCAAAATCTGTTTGATAACATTCCAGTTGAGTGCCGACAGGCTCTGCACGATCTGAGAGGCAGTCATGGTGCTACGTGTTAATTATTGCTAAGGCAATGTTCACAGGCATGCAACCTATAAACACGAGCATAATTATATGAGTAAATAGTTACTGCACAGTGTTATTGCCAATATTAGGTTAATTTCACATTAATATTAAAAAGCGAAGGAAAAATATCTTATACCGTATGGAATAGCTGTTTCAAATAAATGTGTACCTACATTAAACGCAATAACAAAATGATAGCTGACAATTTCTCATGCACATCAGAAATGATTCACGTATAGGTCTCGCCAAACTTTTGGCTGCTCTGAACTTCGCACGAGACTATGCGCAGTTTACAAAATTCATACATTCTAGTAATTACGTCCCTGGCTGTACCTACGGAGTAAGCACTTGAGACTATATTCAGAGGGCCATAAAGTTTGGCGAGATCTGTACACGATGGAAATTTGGAATGATGACATTGTGAACGAGACGGTCATTGCGCTCACCTGGTGGTAGGTGATGCACCTGATCATGACAGGTAGTCATTGCCCAGTCACGTTACCTGAGACGACAGATGTAGACTTATAGTGCGTTTCATATAATAAATACATATGCCGTTATGTTGGCGCCTTGTCTGTAAATGTCATTGGTACGATAAGACGCTCCCTACGGGACCTACGTTTTGTTTGTTTAGTTTTATTTTCGACTGAGATCATGCCCAAAACTTTGAGAAGCGGTGAAAATAAAACTGAATAAACAAAACCCACGGGATCGTCTTATCAAACCCTACCAATGAGGTGGTGTCAACATAGGTACTACTATAAAAAGTACTATTTGTGAAACGCACTATACACCTATATTTTCTCGGTCGTTAATGGACTATCCAAAACACTGCATTCAATGACTCCATAATTATGAATAAATGTGTCCGTCAAAACACAATGAACATGATGTGACATATCTATTTAAATTCCGTTGTGTCATAAACCTAATGTTTTACAGCATAGAACAACCCTTACCGTAGCAAATTGGCGGACGTTTAGTGCGTGATATTGGCGTTGCTTACAGTAAATTGGTTGAACGCGATCGTCGAGTGCTCGTAGCCAAGTAATGTGCGGTTCATGTGTCGGAGTGAAATCGCCGACATACGCATGGAATTATGGCAAATTAATGAACATGAACATTAATGCATGTGTGACTTAGTTGGGTGGCATTTGTTTCTTTTTATGAAATGGTGCAAAATTGGAGAGTCATTCAAGTCACATAGTCATTGAATTATGGAAGTTAAAGACACATAGTGATACATTATTCCATGTGTACGGTTGCTAAAAAATTTATTTTACAACAAAATAAAATGTTTCCCAGCTAATCAAAAATATTTAACTTATTTGAGTCCATCATCATCATCCTTTCCTTTCTTCGCAGGCGTACGCAGGTTTCCTCACGATGTTTTCCTTCAGCGTAAGAGCGTTGAATAACGTACATATATATTTCGATAGTTAAAAAATACATTTACGTAGGATTTAATGCTGCGTCCTCCAGATTGTAAGGCACAGTTCACACACCATTTCCCAATACAGGAGATGGGGCAAGCCGCGTTTAAAGTGCGACAACTATAAGCTCAACGAGCATACACTGGCTACCAGTTTACGCTCTGTGAGACGAGTCAAGACGCACGCAATATTAGAAGAAATTACCGTTTTTGCCAAAATGCCATCCTGTGCAATTGTAACATACCATCATCGCAAGAATCAGTAAATTTACTAAGAAATATAATAACTTTCACAGGTAAGAACCGAAAAGAAATTGCGACACTGGGACTGCCTACAAACTTGGCGGCTTGTCCAGTCTAATGTATATTCTGATGTCTGTGGTTCACACCAATGAGCTAACGACGCTCTTTTATTTGATTGATGCATAATACAGACTTATGCTATTTAAACTACTTGTCATAAACTATTCAAAAATAGTTGTTAATAATATGAGAATTTAATAGGTGCAAGCCTTCACATTCAACTTGGAATATATTTCAATAAAGATAAAAACCTGGCTGAATTAAGTTCATATAAAAAGAAATGGTATTACATATGAAGCTCATATGAAAAAGCAAAATCTCGGAGATGGTACTGTTTTTTCTGTTGCATTATTTATAAAGCTATGCCGGCATTTTCTTATAACGCAAATGTTTAAGCGAAAGCTCACGAGTCATAACTTATTACTGCATTTACATGATATTTTTAATTTTGGTTTTGAAATTTAAGATCAAATAAAAACTGAACCTTATTTACTTTGGTGTCTGTCCTTAAACGATCAGCACGGGACTGTTAGATGCTTAAGAGTTTTTTTATAATATATACTCTCACTCTCTCTTTTTTACCTATGACAGTCTAGTGGTGGACATAGAGCTCCCCTATTTGTCACCAGATATTCAGTGTTACGCTTTCACCTTCCCCTTTCACCAGCGACCAATCCAAAAGTCGCTGGAGGACGTTATATGCTACGATGGACAAGACGTGGTCTCCACTCAAGAACTCGTCTGTTTGGACGGCCATCAGTCCTGCGATAAACGTAACCAGCCCTCTGCCACTGGAACCATAAATCATTGGTAACCATTCTCAAAGTTTAGCGTGTATTTAAGAACTCGATGGCGTACTATCTACTACGTTCACAAGTCATACAAATATCGGAATGGTGGGTCATCGAATGGATTCGTTAAAAATAATTTCGAGTCCTCTATGTTTTGGTAAACACGTTAAGCCGTTGACTAATATTATCGAAAGATGATTTTTTTCGTGCTTTGCATATGAAAAGATGTGCCCTGCAGAGATTGAAGTTCATACTCTAAAATCAGTACGAATTTCCCACTTTGGTTTGAGCGAACTTTTCTCATGAAAACCAAATTTGCCATTTTATCAAACGTTTCACGCATTCTTTGAAGTTCGGTACGATTATTCGGCGCTCGTACGTGGCATAACGTATCAGCAAACACGATTTACCCCTCAGCCCAATATCTCATTTCCTCGCGCCCATTCCTTCGGCGAAACATCGCAATGTTACAATGAAATCTCGTTATGGCGCGTTACCTTTGTGGGAGAGAAACACAAAGAATAATATGGTCTATAGATCATTGCTTTGCGTTATATGTAGTGTTTGGAGACATACTTCTGAGTCAAAAACAGCACTACAAATGCTATGAATGAAGAGTAAACACGCGTTTAATTAATTAAATAAAATAAATATCCACTCACTTAAACAGCGCCATCTAGCCCACATTAAGCGAGAAGCCTGTAGTTAGGGTACTAAACAACTGATAAAATCCTACATACATAGAAACACCCAGACCGTTACAAACAGATATGTTCATGCACACTTATGTTTGAACTGCCCGGGAATCAAACCCGGATACTAAATAAATGTACTGCAGATATTATTTCGGCTAACACTGACTTGCGCCTACCACAGACATACCTACTCATGAAACATAAAGTACATTATTATACGTTTAAACTATCACTGCGTGTAATTCTATCTTGATCGGGCCTATTATCTATTCGATCGTACGCCTAAATCAAACGAATGATTTTTATGAATTATTTTTTTCAATTCTTCATCGTCGAACTGCAAGGCAGTGGAATGATCTTCTGCGTCTGTGTTTCCGATACATACAATTTAGGCGTTTTTTAAGGAAAGAGTGAATCGGCATTATTTGAGTTCGCGTGATACATTTAGGCTGCATCGTCACTTTGCATAGGTGAGAAGCAGTCAAACGCACTTAATTAATTATTAAAAAAAAATTTTTTTCAATGTGATGTTAGGTCGAGACGTCGACTACTACACCAGGTTCCGGGTTCGTTCCCGGGCAGTACAAACATTTGTGTGCATGAACATGTCTGTTTGTAATGGTCAGGGTGTTTCTATATAGAAAATGTATGTATTTATAAAAAAATATGTATAAAGTATGTTTATCAGTTTTTTACTTTCTAACTACAAGCTTTCTTGCTTAATATGGGGCTAGAGTGAGCTGTGTGGGAGCATCAGTGGATATTATATATTATATTTATTTACTCCATAAATTATCTATCTAAACCAAGGTTCTAAAACATACAAGAGGCTGTCTACATCTATCCAATAGGGCGCTTGCTTACGACATTTTATTCTCGTTTATTTTTTGTTGGCACTATTGTTTTAGTACCACAAATATTTATAGGCGTTCAGAGTATTGTGAGTGAAGAATTTTTTATTGCGCCCCATCGATATCGGGAATTCGACGGTCTATTTATTGCATTCGAGGATGAAGTCTAGCTATGTAAAGGACATAGTTGGGTAAAATTTATTTTTATACTCGTATAAAGGAATAATAAACTAAAATTACAGAGTTATGTTATTTAAATGGTTTCTTTGTGAATACAAAACGCGACGTTCGTTTTGTACGAAATGTATTTTTAAGTGAATATATTTGTATACAAATTTTGTCCTTGCAGAGATTGAACCCACAGTGTGGCAGTGTGAACCAAGCAGCATGTATTATGTTGGCGACTATTCACAGTAACCTGACCATTGCTTGCTATAAGTTTAATCGTTATAAACTTTGTTTTAATATTTAAAGGCCGCATGGTGAGAAGGAAAGTCATGTTAAAATTTTGAAATGACTTTCCACTGCTGGAGTTAAGACCTACTTTACGATAGTGAAGCCATAACGACCACGCTTGGCAGGGGCAAGTTAAAATAGTAGTACCTTCATAAATTACGTTCAATTTGATAATGCTGCTACCAATGTTTGCCGTTTAGCCGCCCTTACAGCACTCGCAGGAAGAGTAGGGGTGCTGAATTTTGTATTCCGCTATATATCTCATCATTCTCCTGCCCTTATCCCATTTCATTTCTTGGGGTCGGCGCAGTATGTCTTTTTCTTCCATTCATCTCTATCAGATGCGTCATCCACACAAACCTCCTTCACACTCATATCCATCTTTACACAATTCATCCATCTTTCTTTGGCCTTCCTCTGTTTACGCATCCATCCACATGCAGATTGAACACTCGCTTTGTTACGTGCCATTCATTCCTCCTCATGACATGTCCATACCAAGCTTACCGATTTCCTCTCAACTTCTCAGTCACTCGTGCCACTTTCAGGCTTCCACTTGTGTACTCATTTCGTATCCTATCCATTCTCGTGACACCACACATCCATCTCAACATTCTCATTTCATTTGCATGCAATCGTCTTTCAACGTTCTCCTTAACATCTTAACACTCAGATCCATACATGACTACAGGCCGTATGACGGTTTTGTAGATTCTGCGTTATATCTGCGCATCAACTAATACATTGTTACTAAATATTTACTGAATTTAAGATTTGAACATAATACGTGGTTCATGGGCCATGACTTTATGATATCGTATGACACAACAAAAAATATTAAAACGGAAAGTTTCAAATAATTAATCTAACAAAGAGCTTAAAGCGAAATACAAAACCTAGTTGTATTTGCCGTCCTTAAATTAAGGTCGTAATAATTAAATCACAAGTCAATAGTAAAGTTTAATATTCAGTAACAGCCTGGCAAATTAGGTTTCATTTCGTCATATTTATGAATGCGTAAAGTTTTGATCAACGTAACACGCCATTATGTTACGTGCCTTGATAATATTCCAGGCTACATTGCCTATTTTCTCTTTTGAATAATGTAGTATGTTACTAGCGGCAATTTTTCATTGTTATGAGTTATAAGAAAGCTTACAGTTAACAGTGTAATAAGATTCCGTCCCAAACATGATATTCTGTATATATAAAGGTAGATACGCCATCCGAGTCTCAAAAACGAACCGCCGAAGAGAGTGCAGTTTGTACTCTTTTGTTTGGGTAAATGTACACTCATTCGAAATATGTGTATGTGTGCTGTCATTGCATTCGGAACACTTTCTTCGATTGTTTTGTGACCATATAACGAATCTATAATTTTTTACATCATTGGTCCCAAATTGTGTTTTTTCTGATTCACAACGTTCAGCTGTGACTTTTACAGATAACATTTCTGCAATTGCAAAAAGTGTTTACATAAATTTTGGCTCGAAAAGTATGTCACTCCATTGATGATGGATTCGTTAATCGGCTGGTAGCAGTTGGCAACAAAAACCAAGGATCGATCTACCTATGTGAATTGCTATTTGAGCGTGTATCTACTGCTATGATGGCTTGAATTCGGCAATTGATTTTGATATTTATAACGAACCTCAGTTGAATCGCGACGATGGCGGATATCGGTTTGTTGAACAAAAACGATAATTGTTATACTTACCTGTCGTCAGCCAAGTGGCAGACCATATCCATTTTAATTGTCGTTCAACTTTCATGTTAACAACGCCAAAATGTTACCAAAGCCACCAAAAATTTCTTAATATCATCTTTTTGTTTACTTTTTTGTCATAACAGTATTAGAGTATCAGTAAAAACAAAATGTTCTCATTACTTTCTATTGGCCAGAGGATTACGTATTTTTTTTTAAAAGTTCACAAACGTGGTTCATCTCGTAAATTGCACTAGACGTTTTGGAAACAGATGGGCGGCATTGGAGCTCTAAAGAATAACAACCACGGTAATGTTTTGATATTTTGCGGACTCGGCGATATGACTTTGAAACTTTTCTCCTTTTTTGTTATTTGGGATGTTGTCTGGGTTCAAAATGGAATCTTGAAAGCTCATTATGGACCTTATTACATTTCAATACTTCAAAATATCGTTTTGATTATAGATATACACACATATTATGAAGTATCACAAGTCGAATCATTGCATTCTTTTAATAACAATTTATGAAGTTATTAAAAGTGCACCCGATAATAAGACTAACTCCGAGATGTCATAGTATTATCACCATAAACTCATTAAACGTCTCCACCGACAGGCACGAGCCTACCCGTGAAGGGTGTATGTATATAGGTTTTAGTCTTTCACGTGAGCCTAGTGTGTATTGGCTGACTTCACGCACAATCTTTGAATCTATTCGTAGGCGTACGCAGGTTTCCGTCACCGTAAGAGCGTCAGATACACGAACATATTATTTCTAAAACTCGAACATTACGTGACTTGATTTCAACTTCCAGATCGGAAAGCAACAGTCCACACTAATGGCCACCGATGCTAGTATTATAATTACAAAGAAATTGTATGAAACTTTTTTTACAAATCAGAAAAGGTCAGTTGATTAGTCAATCGACATCGACGAGATTGACGGTTAGGCATCACCTTAAACTGGTTTTAACTGAGTCTATATTCAATAGCTATTCAGCTTATATAACGTACTTGTACAATAAGATAAGAAAGCTTGAGTTAGAATCATAACTCGAAAATCCACTAAACGGGGCAAAGACCACGCAATAGCTGTATCGATTGATGAATTAAGTAATAAAACAACAGTAACCAAACATACGCTTGACGGAAGCTAGCTATCGATACCGATGACTATTAAGTGACCATTAGGGTCCACTTATTACTCTCGTAATAATTAATAAGAAGAATAACACGCGACGTAATAATGATTAATTATATAATAGCGTGATAAGGTGCCATACCTTCTGGCAAAAGTAGAGAGTGGTGTATTGTAGTGTTGTGGGTAATTGTTATTGGGTATTTGACACCACTAATCGTTGACGCACTTTTTATGAACTGTCAAAAAGGAACGTTTCCATATATTTTGTATTGGATTATTGATATGTGACGTCATTGCTCACTATCATCAATTGACCTTATATTTATTGGTTTCAGTGTATTTAAAAATACAATATTGCAAATAAACAAAAGTGATCAATGAAACGACATATAAAATAAGGTGCGCTTTTATAAATTTAAGGTTTGGTATTTTATTACTGATGGTGGCAAATACCGAATTGATAATTACGATGGGAAGTATGTGCTTCTGACTGAATGGATTTAATCCAATTTAGATGGTTGTCGTTAACACCCACTAATGCGCATAAGGCCGTACGGGAACATGTGCCCAGCAGTGGGATAATATAGGCTAAATTGAGTGCCTACTTCGCAACAACATTACTTCAATACACAATTTATAATCAACAATCATTTGCCCACGGCTTCGCTCGCGTTAAGAAGTCGCGTTATTATTTTCCATCCCCTATTTTATCCTTTTTTTATTTATATATTTCTATCCCGATCAGTTTAACATCGACAAAGTTTCATCCCTTCATTTATTTCATTTTATTCCCTTTGGGGTAAAATAATTCAAAATCCTTACTTAGGGGATGGCTATGTCATACTATCTACCTGTATGCTACATTTCAGCCCATCCGTCTAGTGGTTTGGGCTATTGGTTGATAGGTCATTGTTAGTCAGTCAGTCAGTCAACTTGAGGTAATATATATTTAGATTGTTTTTCATGCAAAGTCACTTTTACTACTTATTTTACCTGATCCGAACCTACAACTGGATTACGCCGCAACCTAAATATAGTGTTATGCTACTTAAATACGGAGATTGCATTAGAATAAGTACATGTAAATTTACTTATTTTATGTAATTTAACACCGCTGCCGGATATTACCAACAAAAACAATAAATTTTCTATTGCACCTGGAATCCTATCGGTTAAAAGGTTAATCAAATTGTAAATCAAAATTATCTTTGTGAAACCATTGTAATGTAAACAAAACCCAAATTAACCCTAATTAAGTTTTACATTGTATTAAAATGTAATGCTGTAACTGAAACAGATTGTTGATCGGTACATTAAAAATACAAGTTCAATTTAGCGATTGATTGTCCATCAAAGCGGCAGGGGTCTTGAATATTCAACGAAGCATCGGATTGGAGTATTTGGTATAATATCGAATCTCAATTGATCTCCTTTAATTCGATATAATTATTAACCAGTGTCGACTGATTGTTTTGTAAACATCTAATTCTTACTGATTGATAGGAATGTTATCTAAATATTGCATATTACAGATTCTTAAGAAATACATTTTTGATGTCTGTTAGGTTTACGTTTTTCACTTTATTGCCGGTTCAATGACATAGATGAGAGAGAGTGCGTTTTATTGATGATCATGCAAGTAATGAAACTATGTATGGCAATGAATAGTTATTAGATGGAAAATCAAAAATCTGTCGACACGTTAGAAGCAACAGTAATCTGTTGGTTCTGGCTTATACCTTAAGTTGTAAGTAGTTTACTTCACTGCATTATTTATTATTATTATTGGCCCAAAACACAAATTTATCTATAAAAACACCATGGCTCATTTATTTCATAAAGCATTTCTTATAATTATTAAAAACGTAAACTCATTCAAAATAAATATTATTAAAAAAGAACAAGCGATGAAATAATTAATTAAAATGATTTGAAATTAAAAGCAATAAAAATAACTGTACATTTTGCTCGCAGATCTCACGCAGAGCCAAATGCTATGTCGCGGCGTGTCGGCCCACAAAGTCAGCGGGTTCAGAGGTCATGCACCTCGCATCTCCTTCACAAACAAGGACGACGGCGACCTCCACGATACCAGGCGCAAGTCCGCCAGTAGTCGTCTTGGCAGCTCACCGCGCACGAGTATCGCGAGCGACGACCGCGCCGATGGCATTGCGCTACGGTAACTATACTTGTCTCTTTCCTACGCTCGACACAGGGTAACGTTAAACAACAAACAAAGACGACAGTGACCTCCACGATACCAGGCGCAAATCCGCCAGTTGTCGACTTGGCAGCTCACCGCGCACGAGTAATGCTAGCGACGACGCGCCGACGGCATTGCGCTGCAGTAACTACATTTGTCTCTTTCTAATGCTTGCCAATGTTGGGTAACAAACAAGGATGATGACCACCTCCACGATGCCAGCAGTCTTCTTGGCAGATCACCATGTAATGTCATTGCTAGCGACGTCATAGCGCCGCGGTAACTATTCCTGTCTCTTTCTTATGCCTGTAATAAAATAACGGGAAAAACAAACAAGGACGACGTCGACCTTCACTATACCAGGCACAATTCGCCAGCAGTCATCTTGGTAGCTCACTGAACGATTGACGAACCGCGTCGACGGCATTGAACTCCATATCTATATTTATCCCTTTCTTTTATTTTATGATATAAGTGTACAGGACGGTCTGGACGCACACCTGATGGTAAGTGATACGCCAGACCATGACAGAGCGGCATTAAAAAAACTGATAGACAGTTATTTTCCTCCATCAATGCCGCACTGCGTCCGTCACCCGAGACAACAGATGTTAAGACCTATACCCGGTTATTTCACTAGCTGCAGTGCCCTCATCCCGAAACACAAAAGTATATAACACTCCTGTTTCACGGGATGATATCTGGTACTGCGGTGGTACCTACCTAAACGACTCAGTATCGAGTCTAACACCTAGACTATACATATTCCTGCACAATGTACTGTAAAAAAGTAAACAAGGATGACAGTGACTATTTTCACTGGCAACTATCCATGCGTTAAGACGACAATCTTAAACGCAGACGGAGAGTACGCGGTGGCATTACACTATTGTACTATAATTGTGTCTCTTTCCTGCGCCTTGTGGCAGGCGTTAAAAAGAACAAAAAGAGTGATTTTTTAAAATTTGGCAGTGGCAACTGTTATATTACACTTGTTGTTATATTAAACACGAACTCATCAAATACCATTCGCATGTCCATTAACAATACTAACTCCTTTTTTGTAAATAATGGTAAACGACTCGCTGACAAAATAAGTCCCAATCACATAATTACCAACTGCAAAACAAACCATTTACGTTTACCCCCTTAAAATCTTTCGGTTTATTGGATACTGATGAACTGAAGTAGAAACCATCATCAATAATCTAAAATATGACTGTGCTGTGGGTTGGGATGGTATTTCAAATAAATACTGAAACAATTCAAAAAAGTATTCGTACCTCCACTTACTCACATATTTCAAAAATGCCTAAATAATGGGATTTTTCCTAAGTGTCTCAAAAAATCCGTGGTCATCCCTATGCACAAATCAGGTAGCAAAGAACTAGTAGAAATAGACCCATCTCATTGTTGTCATCTATATCCAAAATATTAGAAAAAATATAAATACCAGGTTAGTTGAATATTTAGAAAATAGTTCAATTTTATCCGACAAACAATTCGGATTTAGGCCCAAAAAGTCAACTAGCGATGCGGTGAAAACGGTAACTAACTTTTTAGCTAAAGAACTGGACCATGGTAAACATACTATCGGGATCTTCCTTGACCTGCGAAGGCTTTTGACACGGTCTCAACTCCGCTGCTATTGCGCAAGCTAGAAAATTGGGGTATTAGAGGCACCCAATTGAGCATTTTTAGAAGCTATCTTCAGGACCGAAGCCAATGCGTAAGGATTGGAAGCCTAAATAGTGATGAGATATTGAATACATCCTACGGTTTGCCACAGGGAAGTGTCCTTTCTCCGACCCTATTTCTGATTTATATTAATGATTTATGTAATTTAAACTTAGACCAGGGCACGGTTATATCGTATGCTGATGACACTGCCCTACTTTTTTCAGCTGATTCAGAACAAGAGGTATTTGCACTTGCGCAACACGGTTTTAATGCTGTTAATAACTGGCTACGTGAAAATTTACTAACACTTAACGCTGAAAAGACATGTTATGTTAAGTTTGCGATGCGTAAACCCACGATATCTCCAAACGGTCCCACATTACAGGCTCATTATTGCAAAGCCCCCTTAGCTGACACCTGCATGTGTCCTAGTATAAAATAACTAACACAGTTAAATATCTCGGAGTAATATTAGATGATACACTTTCCTTTAAGCCACATATAGCAGCTCTAAATAACAGGCTTCGTAAACTAATATTCGTATTCAAAAAGTTACGATACGTAGCGGACCCTAATACCATCCGGCAGATATATATGGCTTTGTGTCAATCCCTAACATCTTATTGTATCACTTCATGGGAGGAGTGGGGAAAACTCTGCTTCTATCAATTGAAAGAGCTCAAAGAGTAATCCTCAAAGTATCAACTTTTCGGCCTTACCTTTATCCTACTAACCAGCTTTACGAGTCATGTAAGGTACTAACTGTTCGACAAATATTCATAAGCAGCACCGTACTTGCCCAACACTCAGAGCTTATTTACAATAGGGAACTAACAACTAAACGACGGAAAGATATTGTTTGCCCTCAGAATTTTAAAACAAAACATCCCTATATACGTAAATTTTACACTTTTTTAGGCCCTTTTTTATACAATAGACTGAATGCAGTAATTAGCATATATTCCCAAAATTATCACACTTGTAAAAAAAATCTGAAGCGCATCCTCCAATCAATGTCCTATGAGGATACAGAGAAATTATTACTAATAGATAAGTAAACTGTGTTTTAATATGTAATGTATTTTTTGTTGTTTTGCGTGCTTAATTTGTATAGAATTTTACTCTTTACATGTTTTGGTATTTAATTGTGTGGGTATGATAAAACCATGAAAATGTTAGGTAACTATTAACTATTTGGTATGAATTGAGAGTTATGAAATTGTTATTTTACCATGTAAGTGATTATTGTAATTTAGCAAATAAGTCGCCTGAAAAACAGGTTTACCTAGTTCAGGCAAATGTGAATTATGTCGACCTATTTTAAATTTGAGCTTGTCATGTACATTTATTGGTTTTAAATGAAATAAATAATATTTTGATTTGATTTGATTTGATTTGACTTAATAATATGAAAAAAAGAAGCACAGAGCAGTTGCTGACTTGTGCCCTCACAAGTGTAATACCGATGTTAATTCACAATATCCTGGAATTTCACTGCTTATTTCACGATTCAACTCAAAACACAGCTATACTTATTGCATAACCTGTTGTAAATAAATAAACCTTTTGGAAAATAGATTGATGCGGAAAGAGGGAATACTTATCACCAATCTTAAGTTGCTTGAGGAAAAAGCCTCATATAAAATGTTAATACCGTAGTTGTACTACACAATAATCGTAGCAATGATCGTAGCCTTCGTAGCCGAGCATTGCTGCTACGAATGGTGCTTCCTTTATTAGCACATACAACATTTACTCGAGCGCTATTTTTGCTTTTGTGATAGCATTTTAGTATTCTAATCTGAATCTGAATGCTAGTACTGTTGACATCATAAAATATATACTACTTGATAAAAACAATGATTATTTAGAGAATGGAATCTTGCACGTAGGATCTATTTTTTGTTGCAATTCTCCAATCAAATATAACAGAATAAATGCTTTTTAAGAGAACTTTTTTGGTTATATCGAAGCAAACTTTGGATGCTTCAATTTTTTTTTTATTTTAATACATCCAAAGCTATCGCCACATTGTGTGATTTCCTATCCTCTAGTTATGTTTAACCGGCCCACGTGTATACTACTGCGTGCCGATTCTGCGTGCCATATCAAAAACATGGAGTTGTGAAATCAAACACGCAAGGTGTCCATCCGAATACCAGCATCTACAATACGAGTAACTTAGTAGATCAAGGTTTTATTTAGGAAATCCCACAAACTTCTCTAACTTTCAACATCACGTATTGATTCACTAAGTGCACCATTGAACCCACGTTCAAGTTCAACCGAAAACGCATCGAGAATATATTTTTTAAATCCATTAAAATTGTTAAACTCGGTATTTTTATCACAATATTTATTTTACCAAAACAGGTACAATCAAAATAGTTTATACGGCAAACGAAAGAAATTTCAAAATCACTTAAATATGCTGCCAATATTCATATTTTTTTTACAGAGAAGATTACTTTTTATGCAAATTGCATCACTGTATAGCTCCCAGGACCATGTCTCGCGCTCGGGCACGCGTAGAAAGTCGGAGTTTTAAATCGTCTTACCTTGTTTTACAACGTTAATAAGTATTTACAAATAATATTAAAAGTTTATGATTTGCGTAACTTTTGGAAGAATACGGCAAATATGCATCTTTATTTATTCTACATACATTTTGAAACATGGTGTTTCTGCCGCATGGGAAAAAGCAAGCAAAGGCAAATTACACTCATGAAACAGCGTAACGGATCAAGAATCAAAGCCTTATTGACGTTATCATTGGGTAGGTTTTTAGGAGCTTTGGTAGATAAACATCTAATATACTACTTTATCATACAGACGTTAGGGCCAACTTTACAATAGTAACCATTTGCTTTTATCTCCACGTTAGACAGGTGGGTTACCAGATAGTATTATCTATAAAAGTTATGTAATTAAAAAGCGCTGCTTCCCGTTCTCCAATAAATGTCTTGTGTGTGTCAATGTCTCCAAAAATGTTTTTTTTACGGCACCTGCGGAAAAATATCGAACAGTGTGTTCGAGACTTCATAAAATATGCTTTATGCCTTTATTAATTCATCATCTAATGATGCTGATAGCTTCAAATCCACTGCTAAACGAAATCTTCAAGGACTTCTAGTTGAACTGATCCTTATAAGAAAAACGTCCGCCATCTTGTTCAGTTCAAGAAGTGGAAGCTATTGCTTTTTTTACACTGCCACTACAACTTGCGAATCTTGAAGGCTAAGTTGGTCACTTTAGTTCCCCTACGGACATTCGATAGTATAGGAAAAAAAACGTTACATAACACTCTCCATAGCTCTACATATTCTTATGCAAAATATTACGCATAATATCTATATTACTTGGCAGGTTATAATTCAAATTCCCTCAAGCACTGCGAGAGCTTTCCTTTAAGAAAAGACATTAAAGATGGATCTCGTTTAGAGATGGGAAACCCTGGTTGACACCAAGGCTAAATTAATTGCGTTTACATTTATATAATAAATGACTAGGGACAATTTCGCGACTAAATTGGAAAGATATTGTTATCCTTATCTTTTCCTTCTTTAACTGCTATCACTTGGTAGGCATATCATTTGTCTTGAGTAAAATTATGCAAACTTATGCAGGATGGATCGATAAGGTTTTGTGTCACTTTATTAAAATAAATGGAACCATTACCAATAAAAAATACTTCTAAGCCGACGAATGCTGGCTATAATATGTATAATGGCTAAAATACTATACACAAAAGCAACACTTCATGCTCCTGATGTCTGATTGATTGAAGTCTCACCCATTTCGCCTTAAACATACCGTTACTTCACTCAGTTGCGAAGCGAGTTCTAACCTACGCGCGGCGAAATTCCTTAGAGAGGCTCTTTTACCGGAAAGTGCCATTTTTTGTTACCAAGTTTACAGGATGGTCAAGACGCGCACCTGTTGGTAAGTGATACGTCTGACTATGACAAAGCGGCATTGATGGAGACCAACAAATGGATCAACTACGGTTTTCTGTAAGGTTGTTGTGATACAAACCAATTAGAAATAAGGGATCCGTTTATTGCCATTTGGCTACGGAATCCCAAAAAGCTAATTGGCATCGACGCATGGCACTTTCACATTTACCTACCCTAGCAAAAGTCTTTGGCCCATCGGCCGCGAGACTACTAACAATTTTTTATGCTAGCAAAGTCACGTAGCGGTGTACAATTTTGCTAAAAAAAATAAACGCTAAGGAATCTAGTAAATGTACATAGTTATCTTGTAAGACATGGGTAAGCTAAAAAGGGTCTGGGGCAATTTGATCTCCAAGAGTATGCTTTTAACAATAAATCTGGACGTAGGTTCTGAATGTGGTTGAGAAAGGGACTTCTTTAATAGGATGTTTTTGTTTTTCAATAATTTAGGTTATAGCAAACTATATATTATCTAAATATGTATTAGAAATAGCGGGAAAAATCAAATGTTGTGGTAACTTGTAGTAATGGTGACATGGTTTAATATGAAGTGGAAGTTTGTTTAGCTGTAAAAATAGTTTTCTATTATTTTGGCCACGATCTATCCTAGTATGAGACGTTATCTGAAATGAAGACAGAGAGGGTTCAGAAAAGTTGTTCTGTATATGTGGGCGGAAAGAAGATACCGATAAAGAGTTCTTCTACTGTACAGTCATCAGCCCATTAAACACCCACCAAGGGGCACGAGCCTACTTGAATAGGATGTAGAGAAGGTTTCCTTGCGGTGTTTTTCTTTACCATAAGAGCGTTTATCCGTACGGAATCTAGTAAATGAAATTCAAAAATAAATTGGTGGCGGGATTTGAACCTGAACCATCTAGATCTGAAGGCTACTGTCCACACCAATGAGCCACCGACGCCACAGTACCTGGGCTTAATAAAAGAACATGTTTTGAAATGCTTCATAAACTGAAACAGAATACTTCATAATGCGGGTTCGTACCCAACACTATATGCACGTAGAATATATTACCGTTTAGTAATATATTCTACGTGCATATCCGATCCGACACTATATGCACTATATCCGATCGGGGTTAGCCGACACTATATGCACGTAGAATATATTACCGTTTAAGTTCGTATGTAAAATAAATGTTGTTTTTATAAAATCTTAGAATTGATAGCAGACAAATCAAGAGTTCGATTGTGTAATAACATAGTAGCTTGTTCGAACACCCGACGATAGGCACGTAATTCGCAAATTTCCGACCTATGGAGCACACCTTCGATGTAACATGCATTATTAATTCTTATTGCTCGCACGTGGGTACGCCTACAATTTCATGTCTGTATTGAATTAGGCCGCCATTTATTTTCATTACACAATCAAGTGCTTCAGTGGCTGTGTTGTGTTTTTTCTGAGGTAATTTGGCTGGGAAGTAAACAGATATACGCATAACGAATTATCTTTTTGTATGGTAGAAATAACTACATACAGTCCTATTGAATATTGCAAAGTGAACAGGGCGCTCACCGTTGATAATTGATACGCCAGACCATGACAGAGGTGCATTGAATGTGAACAATTACCTATATACAGTTATTATTCTCCATCAAGGCGTACTGCGTCCGTCACCCGAGACAACAGATGTTCGGTCTCTTATACCCTGTAGTTTCACTAGCTACAGTGTCTCATCCCGAAACACAGAAGAACAAAACACTTCTTTTTCATGGGACGATATCTGGTACTGCGGTGCTACCTACCTAGATGACACAGTATCGAGTTTACCACCTGAAAAAAAGCAGCGCTGCTACCCATTCTCTCGTTGTATTTTTTTCTGAAGGTTTCGCGACTCGCCCACATTGGATCAAACCAATTTCGGATAAACCCTTTGACCGCCAAGTACGCCTTAAGTCGCTAGACACAACAACATATTTTCTATTGTGTCTGGATTCCCGACGTTCAATGGGTTGAAGAGCGGTAAATTTACTCCTTATGGGCATGCTATGTGGGAATGCCTGTCCATGCATTTCGACATTATGATGATGATACAATCAAAATGTTTTTTTTGGTCTTCTTGACGTTTCGCAACGACAAAGACACTCACCGGACTGATGGACCGACGACTTGCGATAGGTCGCTGGTGGAGGCTGAATAAGAATAGCTGAGACCCGGGATATCTGGCACCAATTGGAAGATACATATATACAGCAGTGGACTGTAATAATTTGCAAAGAAAGAGTTCTTTGTATTCCTTTGATATGTGAAAACAAAAGTGAGTTCAACTGTGCATTTGATTATTAATTAGCATATTGTATTAATTTAAAATTAACTTTCCCTTTGCCGAGAACTTCATTAAAAAATAATAAACGCTTTTAATTAACGTGTCAGTGATATACAGACAAAATTAAATTAGCAAGTAATTTAAACAAAAGGTTTTCATATTAAATCATGTCATGTTACTTATATGAACGTTTAACATAATGATTTTCCAATTATAACTTATTGGGCTTAAGATTACACATTACGGAGAGTATAAAATGTTACTAATTAATATATAAGCATTATTTTATTATTTTGCTTTGCTTCGGAATAAAATTTAGTTTTGAAAACTACTAGATAATGCCTTTAGTCATTAAGGTCGCCGTTGTACTCTATTTTAGAACATTAAATTTTTAAAAAACATATTGAACTTAACTAATAACTGCAGAAAATTTGTTGTTTTTTTTAACAAATAACAACTTAACAATTTCAGTAACGTCCACAATTGCTTGTGAATCTTCATTATTATCCTTTTTTTAAATATTATCTTTATTTCATTTGTTGACAATTAAATAAATTTAAGTGTTTAATTCATTCATTAGTACATAAATTAATTATTAGGTTAAACGCATTATATTTTTGTAAGAGTTAAGAAATGTACGAGTAGCTATATTTGTCTTTTCATTGACAGTTGTAAAGCAAGACAAAGCATAGAAATTATACGATTCCTGCCCAGGAACTTTTCAAAACATCACTAATTAACGATTACTAATTATTCGTTACTCTCATGTTTGCTTGCAAAATTAATATTTCCTTCGTCTATAATTTTATAACGACCATTTAAAAGTTGTTAATTCTTTTTTAATAAACAGTGCCCACACCATTTAAAATTTCCCATCTTTTTGTGTAATGATGAATGAAATGCTTTTTTGCTATATGTTTTCTATCGCTTTTTAAAAAATAAATCGGTAATACTGCTTACTTTGCTGTACTTATTCTCGAATATGGAACGGTAATGTGCCGACCTCATTACGCGGCTTCCATACCTCGGATAGGATACAAAAAGATTTATGAGGTTTTTGGAATTTTCAAGCAGGGTTAGGTGATTTGTAAAAGGTACAAAATGTTATTTTGCGAATAAATGATGTTAAATGATGTTTGTGATTTTTATTTAATAGTATCGTTATGATTAGTAAAAAAATTCCTGGAAAGAACTCAAAACACTAGTAAGATTAAATTCTTGTAAACAATTGTAACAGTATTTCATCAAAGTGAATTTGAAATTAGAATTTATATATATGTAGATGTAAGGGAAGTTCTGGTCACAACTTTTGAAACTCTAGCCATTCTCGCTTGCTTGTTGTTTATAGAACTATAAGATAACGACATACTATAGAAACTCTTCAAGGAATTCTGAAAAGGCCCTTACGCAGTACCATTTAGCCTTATTTAAGAATATATTTTTTGTTGTTATTAAACTGTTAATAAAAAAAATGTTACAAAGTGTACACGACGGACAGGACGTTCATCTGACGGTAAGTGATACGCCTTACTATAACAGGACCGTATTGATTAAGACCAACAACTAATAGTTATAATTCTCCATCAATGCCACACTGCTCCCGACCCCAAGGCAACAGATGTTAGATCTCTTATACACAGTAATTTTACCTACAGTGCCCTCATTCCGAAACACATAAATTCAAAAAACGTCTATTTCCGACACTGCGGTGGTAACCACCTAAACGACTCAGGACCAAGTGTACCACCTAGTAAATTATTTCATTAATTACCAATCACCTAGTAATTTATTTCATGGGTAAGCAAACGAACTCATCGTTCACCTGATGGTAAGAAGATACCACCGTGTGGGTTGTGGTATCACTCTGAAGGAGGAACGAGTGCACTGCCGACCCTTGAAATGGGTGAATAGAAAGGTAAAATAGGGTGAGGGAGGGGTGGTTTGAACATCTCCCGCCCGGCGATACACAATGCTAAGCACGCCGTTTTTATTAAAAAATATTTTCTTATTAAATAAAATAAGTTTCATAATTATTTCATATTCAGAAATATTGTACCGAAATAAAATCTGATCTGATATATTAGGGTATAAAATGGTGCCGCATGCAAAACATGTAAATGGTAAGTACTCGATGTTGTTTGAGCGACTCGTCAACAAGTGCGTTCACCTTGTATTAATAATTCAAGACAATTCGGAAGGTATCAAGTCATAAGCGATACTTGTAAAGTTAATAAACCTATTTTCTCGCCACAGTTAAATCAAATAAACAGAAATAACATAAAAAACTAACCCATGTGGATTAATATTTGAAATATTTACCATTGCATCCAAAGTTTCGGATTCGATCCTCATGCTGTATGCCTCAATTTGTGTATGTTTGGGTATGTTACACAAAAATGTGTTTCTCCGTTTTATTGGTCTGTAATTTATAATAAAAATGTATGTACAAAAAGCTGAAGCTGAAACTGAACATGTCGCTGTGTAAATATCTGTAGATTAAAGAAAAATAATACTTGTTCGTGATACGTTTTGCGAACAAAGCGAACAATACGAGGTGTTCTCCATGACGTATGGACCAGACAAAATGACGGTCATACTCCAAAACAACGCAATGATGAAAATCATTCGTGAATTCGTTCAACAGCGAACCTTATCACTATTGAAATAATATGTCAATCAAATGCGAACGCAAACCTTCATTTAAACGCAATGTCTAATGGAGGAATTGTAACAGTCATAGAGAGAGGAGAGTCAGCTTGAAATAAAATTATCCCTGCTTAAATAATTCAATTATATGTTGTAATGTTCATCAAGCTGACAACAAACGCATTATAAACTGATTAAACTTCTATTATTAAGTTAGTTAACTTCGTGCAATGCTTTACACTACCTGCATACGTGATACGGTTATGGCTTATCTAGAAAACCTTATAATCCAGTGCACTGTTCGTTCATACCTACATGTTCAACCTTATATACACGTTGTAGCCATCTGGTTGAATTAGCCTTTAGACACCCAATTAATTGAATGCCTAGGCCGTTCGTGAAACGCCGGATCCAACTGTATGCCTGGGCCGATAGTTGTATGAACTATGAATCAATCAAAACCACTGCAGCGCTAGTAGTCATCAAAACAAATATGGCGCCAGCAGCGTAAACAGTGAATGTTATGGTTTATAAGCAAAGTTTAATTGTTATGTGGTCAAAATGTTAAACATTAAAGTGCTAAATAAAAGTACCTAGGTGACTAAATATCGTTCACTTTTGAATTATTTTAATGCCAACTCAACACACGGCAACCAAAGCTGAGACAGGGCCTTTTTGACCACATAAATATATTGTATTTTCTTTTTTATTAAATACATAATAATTTGCTTTTTTTCGTTCTTTTCATATTGTTTTTTTTTTTTTTTTTTGTTGTTTTTTCTTCTATCATTGAATTGTTTTGTACTGTTATAGTCTTGTAATGTTAATTTTGTGGTCAAATAAATGTACTTCCTTTTTTCTTCTTTCTTTCTTCCAGTCATCTGGGTAAACGTTGCGGTCAACGACATGGCTAGTTGTTTTAGCCATTCAATTGAATGCCGGCTAATAACGAACGGCCTAGGCGTCTAATTAAATTCCAAATTTAACCAGAGGGCTGCGACATAGATACTTTGTTTAACACTATCATTTCAGAAATAAAAATATCATTTCGTATTCCAGATTTACTAGGTGGTAGACTCTACTGAGTCGTCTAGGTAATTGCAGTGCAATAGAAGTGTTTTGCACTTTAGTGTATCGGGATGAGGACACTGTTAGCTAGTGAAATTACCGGGTTTATAAGACCCGAAATCTGTGGTCTCGGGTGTAGGGCGCAGTGCGACATTGACAGAAAATAATAACCGTCAATCAGTTGTTGGTCACCTATAATAACGCTCTGTCATGGTCAGGCGTATCAATTACTATCAGGTGATCGTCTTGACCGACCTAAACAATAAAAACTTTACAAGTGAGATCGTCAGCAGAAGGTATGTCTTTACTAATAGGAAATGCGTTTGATGAAATAATTTAACTATGGTTAATATTGCTTTGTTAGATCAAGGCGAAATAAAATTATAAACCATGCTAGATAATTCGGAAATTGAAGCAAAGTTATACTTTTGACGTTCAATCGAATATCGCATGCATTCGGGGAGATAGACACTTGCATGAATTTTTCATTTCACTCCACTTTCTCTACAAATTTAGTGCTAGATTCGTCGATGCGAACTAATGACCTAATATTGATTTAGGTATTTGCAACTTCGAATCCAATTTATATATGGGCTGCCGGAGGGAAATTATTTAAAAAAAGGATTTATTGATTAAAATACGGTGAAAGATAAAGTTACAATATAATTGTATCATTTCCCAAATAAATATAGTGGTTTGGATGAGAACACACAAACACCTAGGGGTATGCCATCTCTTAAAATAGTCATCATCATCATCAGCTCATTAAACGTCCCCACCGAGGGGCATGAGCCTACCCGTAGAGGGTATATAGGCCTTAGTCATCCACGCGGGCCTGGATTGGCCGACTTCACGTACAACCTTCGAATCTCTTCGCAGGCGTGCGCAGGTATCCTCACGATGTTTTTCTTCACCGAGCGTCGGAAAAAAGTAGTAAAATAAAAATCTTTTAAAATAGTATTTCATTAATATTACTTCGCCTTTCTGGTCCAAAAATACTGAGGTATTATTATAGTAATACTGTTGTAACAGATGGCGGTCACCCCTCTGAACTAGGAAAAACGGTTGTAGTGTAAAACGGAATCTCAAAGATTTATTTTGGGCATGGCTTCCAAAAATAATGCTGTCACTAACAACTGGTGTATCTTTATTAAAGCATATATTTTGTGCAAACACAGGCAAATTAAACACGACTGTGTTTTACAGAATATTACTTTAATAACAGGGACATTTATAACCTCTAGAGTAGGTCTGGTATTTGATTAAATAACTAGGTTTGAGGCTTACCTCAAAAAAAAAATTGTATCACTTATTTTACAATTGTATTTTTATTCTACTATCACTTATGATTCGATCAAATCTTGTCCAATTAAATCTGTTTTTATTCGCTCCCAGAGACATAACTATATTCGGTTACTCTCAAGTTTTTTTGTTACAAAATGAACAGGACGGTCAGGACGCTCACCTGATGGTGATACACCTGACCGTGACAGAGCGGCATTGAAGGAGACCACCAACTGATAGACAGTTATTAGCCTCCATCAATGCCGCACTGTGCCCGTCTTCCGAGACAACAGATGTCAGGTCTCTTATACCCGGTAATTTCACTAGCTACAGAGCCCTCATCCCGAAACACAAAATTGCGTAGAAATCTTATTTCACGATACGATATCTGGCACTGCGGTGGTACTATCCTAGGTAACTGAATATCGAGTCTACCACCTAGAAGTACCAGATACTATTATTAGAGATCGCTATCGCTTATATCACAAACCGTTTCGATTTAGTAGCCAATGGAACACGAAAACACATAGGTATATTGATTATTTTCTATGGGCTTGGCTGAAATTGGTCGATGTGGCTGGACACACACGTTTTTTGAGTCTTTACACCCTTTAGGGGCTTGTGCCCTTCGGTGGGGACATATACTAAGCTAAAGATGATGACTGGAAAGTATGGTATGGTAGTATCAACCGGAAAACTTTAAAAAATCCGACCGCTAAAAATATTCACAAAAGGCAAAACCTAGCTCTGTTGTATAGTGCGAACAGATATTTTTAATGTCATAAGTGAACGGGACCGTCAGTACGCTCACCTGGTGGTAAGTGATACGCCTGACCATGACAGAAGCAGTGTTGAAGGAAATTAATAACAGTAGGTAGTCAACACTGTTCTGCACCCGTCACCGGAGACAACAGATTTTAGACCGTCGACCGACTTCAATAAAGGAAGTTACTAAATTCGACCGTATATATGATTTTTTATGTCGTTTATGAACCAATTTTGATGATTATTTTTTTGTTGGAAAGACGATACTTCAAAGGGGGTTCCATCTCCATGGAAGGTTTGATGAAAGTACATCACGGAAAACAAAAGCTAAAAATAAATATTTTGCCGGGTAGAAATGGTTCAATTACTCTTTCATAATTTTGATGTCAGTGCCAAACAAACTCACGTCTCAAATCCAGAGCTTACCCCAATTGTAATCGGTTCTGCGACAAAGAGTTCAGCCGACTGCCACATCAGCTTGCTTATTCTTAATTTTTTTATTACATAAGTTCAAATATCAGATAATCCTTTCAGTATAAAAGGGTATATTTAATACGTAATAGATAACAAAGATTTAACGCACCTAAAGGAAATATATTGCGCCAACTTGAACTAGCTTAACGAAGCAATCCCTCTACGCCTTAAGTCTGAGGTAGTTAATAAAAGTTACCGACTTGCGAACTACGTGAACTCTCGAAACTCACAATTTACTGCTTCCACCGCGTAGGTTTTAGTTTACCTATATGTATACACCTTCATATTATTTTGCGTTTAAGAGTTTTTATTTTTATAAAAGTTTTTTTGGGTGGACTTTTCGCTGATAAGCGCAGAAGACTTTCATAGTTTTACCGAGCACGTGCTCAGCCTACGTCTATATGAAAGCATTCCAAAGGGCATTATATATGATGACTCATATGATGGAATGGTTAAGAAGTCAGCTAGCTATTTACACTTAGGGTTCTGGGTTTGACCGGACTGTACATACTTTGTGTGCATGTCTGTTTGTATGGATCTGATTATTTTTTGGCATTCGTATTAATAGAAAAAAATAAGCATAGAAACGTATTTATCCTTGGCTTAATACCCACAGCACGGGCAAGCGCCTTGCTATAATAAGGCTAGATGGTCCTAAGTAAATGTCGGTAGATATTTTGATTTTATTTGTTTATTGATTTAAAGTGCAAAATGGAGGAGGCCTATGTCCAGCAGTGGACTGCGATAGGCTGAATAGATAGATTGATTTAAAGTATGTTTTAAACTGATGTTTAGTATCTACATACATGACAAGCAAGCCCCTTGCACAAATTCAGGCAAGTTGGCGCTGTATGAATGTCGATGGATATTTGTATTTATTTATATAAACTATGCCCCAATTGGGAATATGACAAATATTGACACTCCAATTCGTCGGTGCAGAAAAAGCACTTTCGCCGTGTATTTCTTGCAAATTGGAATATATTGAACTGCCTGCGGTGGCTGAAGCGCGAACACGTATAACAGCGTGCAATCTCGATATCGAATGCAAAACTAATTCCGGAACGCGCCCTTGTAATGTAAATGTGTATTGAAACGGCTTATGTGTACGTGTGAAAAAACAGCGCTTAACGCGACAGTTATGCTGCTGAGGAACTTTGAAGTAAGTGCTTTAACTTTATTTGTAGAACCTTTATTGATAGAATGCTTTAGTGAATATCTTTGTATAAATATCCACTGACATTTGAAACAAGGCACTTGTACTATGGGTACTTAACATCACATAAACATACTCATATTTTGTTCTTTAATACATTTTTAATATTATAAACATAGAAATACCCAAACCAATACACACAAATGTTTATACATACAAATGTTTGTACTGTCCGGTGATTAAACCCGGAATCCTGAATTGGTCTCATGCAATGCTGCTCTAACTATGAGGTAAGGCGTATCACTTACCATCAGGTCTCCCGCTTTGCGCACGACGTCCCGATTTTCGGTCATCTGGTGATGCGTCCCAATTTTTACCTGATCGGGACGCTAAATGTCCGGATTTACATAAAAATAAAGTTTCTTTATAAAAAATATTTACGCTACGTAATTTTCACTAATTATATCACTGTCAAATTCAAAATGGCACACATCAGCGTCCTCTCATCACATTTATTTCTTAACTGTCCCGATCTGCAACTTTAAATACCAATTATTTTGACCTAATGAACCTATTTAAAACGAATCTTACTGGCAACACTAGTCCTGACCGTCCTGCACACTTAAAATTTTTTTTTTCAATAAATTAAAAAGTTTATTTAAGCTTTTTATAAACCCGCATTACTTCCAGCTTCATACCAGTCAAAGTAAGTCACCAAAGTTCTGTGAATTGTAAACTTCTATTACGCACACAGACTCTTTAACGTGAAGAATCCTTCTGGAAATTGTTCGCTTTCGTGGAACTTTTATCATTTTCACAAATGCGAATTGTCAGGATGCTATTTGTCAATTTCTCCAAGTTGTTGTACACTCCGCTGGTCCCCAATGAGGGTGTCAGTTTCATTATTTGGTTCAGTCTATATTGTCATTTAGTTCATTTATGTTCAGCCAATCATTAAATTTGAAGACGAGTGTTTTTTTTGTATTATTCATTCATACACAAAAAACAAAAAAATAATTACTATCTGCCGGACTGTATAGTGAACAATATAGTCCTGAAACGATATAGAATAGCATATTATAGAGAAGTTATTTTAAGTATCCAAACAGCAAAGCTTTTAGTACATATTAACTGATTATTTATTTAATCTGTGCTGATATGTAGAATTTGTTGAAGTTAGGGCTGTAGAGTTTAGGCCGTGACGATTCAGAAGCTTGGTTCTACATGAGATCGAAAACCAACTCTATAAGAGTTCAAAAACCGACGAATCACTTCGAGAAAAGGTTAATCCCACCAAAAACATTCTGTAAAAAATCTAGCCAAGTCTCGATGGAGCTGCTTGATTATCTCTAAAAAGTAATGAAATCAAGACAAAGACGTGCCAAGTCTAAGGTTCCTTACTGCAATTAATTAATTATTATGGTTGATGTTGTGTGACTTGGCCGTTGAAGAGTACACAAGGATACAAAACTAGGTGCTTCATGACACCATTGCACCAATCTGTCGCCAGAACCGCTACCCATTGACGGTACAAATTTGCCACTTGGAAAACGGTGATTCAATAGCCCATCGATTGTAGGCTTGATAAAGCCACTAATGTATAAAGAATGTTCAACGGCCAAGTCACACAACATTAACATAATAATTAATTAATTGCAGTAAGGAACCTTAGACTTGGCACGTCTTTGTCTTGATTTCATTACTTTTTAGAGATAATCAAGCAGCTCCATCGAGACTTGGCTAGATTTTTTACAGAATGTTTTTGGTGGGATTTTACTTCTTTTTGTAGAAACTTGAAAGGAATATTAGACGACCCATTGGGTGTAATGGTTGAAACGGTTCCGGTTTCGATCCCCGGGCAGTACCTACAAATATTTGTGTGCACCAACATGTCTGTTTGTATTGGTCTAGCGGCTCGACTTGGCGGGGGCACTACCGTGCCCCCGATTTTTGACATCGGATGAAGCGGCCCACCATGTTAAATATATATTGTTTAAAGGCGGTATGTCAATCTCTTATAGTTTGGCTGGGCTCTTTTGTTATCTAAGCAGGGTCACCAGGTACTCCAGATCTTCGATTATCCAAATTATTATAGTTTTCCCTTTATGTAACCATTAAACCCTGACTCTGTACCAAATTTCAGCTCTGTGAGTTAATGGGAAGTACTAGTTCTATTTTGATGATTTTGTTATCTAAGCAGGGTCACCAGTTACTCCAGATCTTCGATTTTCGAAGTTTTCATAGTTTTCCCTTTATGTAGCCATTAAACCCTAACTCTGTACCGAATTTCAGCTTTCTGAGTTAATGGGAAGTTGATGTATATATAAATACAACGAGTGCGCGCGGTACGGTATATTGTTTACCCCCGCGCCCGCGCACATTCCGGTTCCTTGCAAAATCGTCACGGGCGGCAGTACTGTACTAGCCGCCTTAATTGTCACTCCTATATTTCCTTCTTACGTGCTATATATAGATATACTCGTAGATACTTGTGTACTTAAACGTGTGTTACAATAGCTAAGGTACATAGGTACCTAATAAACTGGTAACATAAAAACTGTGTGTTTCACTGTTAAACATATCAGAAGTACTAGTTCTATTTTGATGATCATGAGTGAGTGAGTGAGTGAGTGTCTGTCCAAAATGCGAAACTTTGCTTTCGCTTAACGTCGGAACTAAATGACCTACAGACTTGAAATTTTGGATTTAAAGTAAGTTATTATTTCTTACTAGATGACGAAAATTTCAGCGCTCGAGTATTATCTAAAGATTCTCAATCGGGGCCTGAAAATGCGGCGAAATGGATCCTGTAAAGGATGGTACGGCAGTGTTTGCTTCGCGCTCGACTTGGCGGGGGCACTGCCGTGCCCCCAGATGGGCACTATTTACTTGCGCTTCGCCTGGCTCGTCTTGTCGGGGCACTACCGTGCCCCCAGATAAGTTGTTTAATTCGATGTAAATGTTGTGGAAACTTACAAATGTTCTTTTTTACATTCAACAGAATGATTTTATGCACCCTACTTATGCTCGTCTACGCGAAAGTAATTAAGAATGCATAGATGTGCAGATAGCTGCTACACAATAACTACTAATGGGATTTTGATGACACTCCAATAACATAGCTTACATTAGATTCTTACCGAATTTAAACGCGGGTGAAACTTACAAAATATCAAAGTGAGTTTGCCAAACCGACGGGATGGTTTCAATTAAAAGTTGACAACGTCAGTTTGTAGTTCGTGTAATGATAACAAACGCAGGCACAGATTTCAATTAAGTTTGAAAATACATTTAGTTTACTGTGTAATGTTCCTTTATTATTAGTACAGCTTTAGGTACCTATGTTAAATGCTTTATGTAGCACCTGTGAGCACTTGATTATGACAAACACTTTTAGTTATCAACATAGTAACAGTGACACTTAGAATACCTATCTACGAAATCATTAACTCTTTTTAACTATCGCAGTCTACTGCTGGATATTCTGCGCTTGACACCCTGGCCCTCCTCTGTGATGGTTAAATTATCGATTCGAAAATGTATTCAACATTCAGCATCTCAATAAAGCGGTGCCCGATGTTTAAGCTAATACAAGTCGTTTTTTACCTTCTTGGGTCGTTACACCGTGTTCTGCATTTTCTATTAAATTGCTCCTTCAATTGTGTCTTGATTGAAGGTAAATTATTCGTTATGAATTTTTTATTCATTGGCGCGATGAATGAATGAATACACGAGCTTTCCTTTTATCGAATGTACGTATTTTATTTTATAATTTGAAGTCGATGTTACGCACGTGTAAATGTTTTTGTTGTCTTATTACTTGGATTTTTTAAATATTTATTTTTGGACTGAGGTTTAGATCCAACAATGCTCGGTATATCCCTCAAGGGTCTATCCCTATTTAACAAAGCAGGTACCAGACGTAGCGTTTGTACTCTGGTACCTACCCGTCTTGACGCATAGAAGGCAAATAAAATAAAGCAGCCCAAAAAGCAGTCACGGTAGCATTATCGGACACTTCCACTGGACATCGTTTAGGCTAAACTACCCATGTCATCACAACTTTTATTAATAAATATAATAAATAAATAAATATCCACTGACATTCACACAGCGCCATCTAGTCCAAGTTAAGCGTGAAGCCTGTATTATGGGTACTAAACAACGTATAAATATACTTATATACATTTTTTTGTAAATACATACATGTTATACATAGAAAACACCAGACCATTACAAACAGACATGTTCATGCACACAAATGTTTGTACTGCCCGGGGATCGAACCCGACCTTGTGTTGCAGCCGACGTCTCAACCGCTACAACCAAATGGGTCCAATTATGTAATAAGTGATCGGAACAATGACTCATTCACTTGGTGTGTTAATCGCAGCTATAATCACAAAACAGTTTGTTTATCGCAGCGTTTCGTTCCACTCATAGGTTTAGAATTAGTGCGCTATTCGATATCTATGGTTCCACTTATCTCTCAAATATTTGACAGCTCAAAAACATTCAAACGAATTTCCAAATTAGAAATTTAATATAAAGAAACTGCAAGACATATTTCGTACAGCATTTGAATTTATTTTAACATGCAACATACGCTTTCAGAAAGTTGACAAATTAGAAAGATTAGTAACAAGTTTAGATTAGGTATATGAATAGAATCGCTAGTAACACAGCGCCATCTAGTTCCAAATAAGAGCAATCTTACTATTTATTTTTGTACATTTTAAACACAGACATGTCATGAAATATGTGTTAATATAGTCAGTAATATATTAAGGAACAGCAAAATGAACAGATTTGCTTTTTGAATTCGAGAACTAGCGTATTTGCCTCCATAAAACCCACCTGGCTACTACTATCCTGAAGCTTCCAATGTGAAGGTTCCAATTTAACTACTGAATAAACAAGACGATAAACCTCGGCAATAAAATTGGGATCTCTACAGAAAACTAAAGCCCACTAGGGGATGGCCGCAAATATAGTCGTAAGATTAAAAGCATTACTGAAATGTGTACCTTATTCTGTGTGTGGTACACACTGCTTTTGATCGAGATCTTATGATTTGTCATTCGTATAACATGACACTAGAGAATCGGTAATTTACTGGCATTGTATATTGAGATATCCGTGTTAGTTTCAGCAATTTAGCTTTTCTTATAATAATAATTGACGACTGAGAGAAAAGAGGGGCTTGCTTTGGATCTACCATCGTGATGCCAGGGCCACACAGAATTCTAACCGACGAGAAATACCACTTTGCGCTGTATTTTTCAGATTGAATGAGGTCCGAGAGGGAGGTTAGTAGAGGATTCGGTTGGGCTGGGTGGCATTGGGTAAGCTACGTCATGTCCTAACAACAACGATTCCGCAATGCTTAAAGACGAAAGTCTTTAAGTGTCGTATCCGTGCTAACATATGCTGCTGAGACTGACACACGACGTGGACTGCAGGATTGGTTCATAAGGTCAAAGTCACTCAACGCGCAAAGTAGCGAACTTTGCTCAGGGTCTCTCTAAAGGAATATAGAAATGATTTAATACGTACGAGAACTAAAGTTACCGACATAGCAGAGAACTAAGATTACCAACATAGGATCGGAAGTTGAAGTAACAGTGGGCTGGTCAAGTATGTGGCAGAACCGATGGCCATTAGAGCAGACGAGTTCCGGAGTGGAGACAGCGTCTTGGCAAACGTAGTATAGGACACTCTCCAGCCCGATGGACTGGCGACTTACGAAAGGGGACACTTGCGCTGGTGGAGACCGGATGACAAAAAACGGAGGACGGAAAAGGAAGTAAAAATAAATTTCCAGTGACATTTACACAGTGCCACGTAGCCCCAAACTAAGCATTATCCTCTAATATGGATACTAAACCAGGGATAAATTTATTCATACCCTTATTTTGTAAACAAATACATATTATACATGGAAACACCCAGGCCAATACTAACAGACATGTTCATGGACACAAGTGTTTGTACTGCCGGTGACCTAACTCGGAACCCTTGGTGTAGTAGCCGACGGCTCTGAATATTACACTAAATTGGTCGTCAATCGTCAAAAATACACACGTAATGCGATATGCTGTCCAAATTTATATAATAATAATCTTTCAAATCACGGTAGTCGTATTCTAGACCATATATTAGATAACATTTCCCTTACAGTAATTTTCTTATTACTTACATAACTTCGAAATGGTATCTTTGCTTCGTAAATTGGTAAATAGTTATAGGATGGGGCATGTAAATAAAGGATTTATTATGTATTAGTAGTAGGGATGTAAATTATAAACAAGCACGCAAACCATATTAGACGTAGTCACATACTGATTAGGAAGGTGGCCATATAAATAATACTATAATACGATTGTATTGAAGTATTAGGGCCACACCCACCAACTTTACCTAATAATCTATTTAAGAATAACAGCTAAATCTATTACATATAAATAAAATTGCAGTGTCTGTGAGTAATATTTAAATTAACATTTTTTTTCATGCATATAATATATATACGGTACATTCACCAAGAAAATATATTTTTTTAATTTCTGTCTATCTAGGTCTGCATACTGCGTAGATATGTGGCTTCATTCTGCATTCTCTACCGAGATGTTTGGACATGTTTCTGCAACTGAACTCCACTCTAGAACTTCGAGGAAGAATCTCTCTTTTATACAAATACCATCTGCATATTGGCAAGTCCTTCATAGTGCGTTTTGGCTGACATATTATGCGACGTACGAATGTATAATTTATGGAAACGTTAACGGAGCGTTATAACATAACATGACTTAAATGTCCATCTGAGAGGTGACGATGCGGCTTAACAAATATACATTTGACACTTTAAGGACAAGAACAAAAATTATTTAACATAAATCAATAGAAATTCAAAGTATTGCTAGTTGATCAATTACTTTGAATTTGTCCAAAACCTTTTAAAGGACGTATTTCCAAAACTTTTTTATATGTTTTTTGCGACGTTTCGGAGACTTTGGATTTACCACAGTAAGTTTATTCAATCTTAATATTACTGAAACAACCATTTTGTTTTAGGGTTCCTACACCTCGAGGGTCTGTCTCAAGTACAGGTAGCTCAGCCGGCTCCAGGATAGCTCGTCTCCTCACGCAAGGAGTACGTGGTACCCCTGAAGATATCGCCGTCGATGCACCAAGAAGGCTAAGCTGGGAGAGGTAAGCTATTTAATTCGGTTTATTGCAATATTTTTAACAGATTTAATTATATTAATAGTATATTTCTCACCATTTATTACAAGGTTACAAACATACATTTTAGCACAATAAACAAAATAGTTTATGGTGGGCTAACATCCGGACTAGGATGTTATCAACCCTCCACCTCTCACAGTGTTCCATCAAAAAATACAATCATAGCGTTAATAAATCAATAAGTACATCTCGTTTGACCTGAGGAAAGCTATGCTTTAATATATTGCCACCTCGTAGGTATTGAAGTATATGTTTCGGATTGATTTAGACCGACAGAAATATATCTGGCAAGTATAATTTGTTTTTTTAGGTGTAGGTTAAGACTCCCAATTTTCCTTGCCCAAAATCTATAATTAATAGAAAGTGAATGAGTATGGGAGTATTAACGAGTATAATTAAATAAATATAAGTGACTTCGTAATTTATTTGGGGATATATTTTGTCTGTATAATTTGTTTATTTATAATAAATAAAATGAGGGTATCTATTTGTAATATTAGGATACCTGTTTTTACTACATACATATGCAAGGCTGCACGGTATATATCCGACATCGAATGCTAAAATAAGTAGGAAATAAACTGTTTATCGCAATAATTACATACAATATATCAAAATATTATTAGGTAAAAATTAAAGGAAGCAGTTATCCCTAGGATTACGAAAATACCTGGGGCCAATGTAATGAATATTTACCTTTGATTTTAATTCATCGTGTTTGCCCATAAATCCCAACCATCGCAGAGTAGGGTAATTTTGTCATAACGTACGGTGATCCAACCAATTCGGGATGTAGCAATTAACCCAGGAAACAAGCGGGATAATTATATAGCCATCGTTAGCCGAGGAATTAGATCGTACTCGCTTGGGATTTTAAAGTAAAAATTATAATACACTGTATTATATTAAATTACCTCCTTTACCCTTTTATGTGTACGAATGCTTTGAAGATGTGTACACATGAAATTTGCATTTTAAGTTTAGTACTCGTATAATTCTAGAGTGTGTTAGTCTTAGATAAATAATAATTTAACTAGATGCACATTCTCACTCAAAAAGTGTACACAGCGAATTCTGCCCATCGCGTCAGGTGGTCAGAATTTTCGTTCATTATCTCGTCGCTCGCAACATGTCATAGTCACATAGTAGCATGCTCATGCTTTTGATTTTGTACCCTTTTAATGACGTGTTAAGATCAAAATGTTAATGAATAATATTATGTTATAAATATAAAAATACGTCAACGTATCAAGTCGTTCAACGTCAAGCGGCTCAGACATTTTTTGGTTAATATTTCTTCGTCATAGTACAACACGTGAAATGCATGATTTCTGCGTGGAAATTATTAGGGGAGGCTTTCGTTCAGCAATGGACATAATCAGGCTGTGATGATGATGATGATGAACATCTACATAGTTTATTGTTTAAATAAAGTTATAGTCGATGGAAAATCTTAGTTTAGTAAAATATTTATTATCTGTACAAAATTAAATCATTGTAATCAGCAATTTGATTTGCCAATTACTGATGATAGGTTTTTAAATCAACACTGTCTTGCGCTCATCATTCAAACGAGGCTCTCATATCTAGTAATTTTACTAGCTACAGTGCCCGTCTCCTAAAACACTTAACACTTTTTTCATGCGATTTATTAAAATATATGTAGTTTTAAAAACATATATTTTACTAAAATACGAGAATTATCAACTTATACCCAAATAAAATGTAGCTTACGTATCGACATTCGATACATATTATTATTTCTTTAATGACAGCCGCTACGTTGTAGTGACCCAAGAACAGTGTCACTAATTTAACAGATAGTGTAATAAAAAATATCTAATCAGTGAAGAAACTGGACAATAAAAAATCGTTGTTCCAAAACACACAATGCTACAAATTGCAGCAGAAATTTAAGAACCATAGGGGAGAGACATTGTGTTTCTATATCTCTTCAAATAGAACATTGTCAACCGCCTTTACTTTCGTCCGTAAGTGCAAGCCACGTGTCCCCGCAAGGGGACGCCACCGTCACGTTATTTATTTCCGACACAGTTCTCTATCTCCGTCCAAGCGGACGTTGCAGCTTTATCCGAACAAGAGGTAACTTTGCACCGCACGGCGAAGTTTCCACAATGGTTCCTTTATGCCAATTCCAGTTAAGGAATTTAAGAGACGTATTTTTCCGCCACGCTTTAATATAAAGCGGCTGGCTTTTTCAATGTTGTGGCTTAGGAATCAAGCAGCTTTGTTTTGTAATATATTGAATTACAATAAGTGAAACCTAATTTGAATGTAAGTACTCGGAAAGTTGCTTATACTGAAAAAAAAACAGGCAAGAGCACCAGTTTTTTATTCTTAATTGCAAGTGTTCTGACGTATTAGTATAGGTTCTAATCAAGTTATTTAATATAATATAGTTCTATTTTTAATTATGTGAAATACGCTGACGTAGAACGATCCTGATTTCTCTTTTGTGAAAAATAATGTAGGTCTCTCATTTAATGTACTGGCAATTCACAACTCTGATACCTCAAGTCATGTGTCTACTGTTCCTTAACTAACATCCTTACAAACTTCCATAATCATAGTATTAGTAGAAACTCGTCGTGAGAGCGTCAGTGGCTCAATGTTGTGGACTGTCTCGTTCCTACCAGGAGGGCTGAGGTTCAAATCCCGCCACGTACCAATGTGTTTTCGAATTTTCGAAAATATATGTACGTTATCCGACGCTCTTACGGTGAAGGAAAACATCGTGAGGAAACCTTCATGCACGCCTGCGAAAAGATTCGAAAGTTGTGCGTGAAGTCGTCCAATCCGCACTGGGCCCGCGTGGACGACTAAGGCCTAATCACCTATACGGGTAGGCTTGTGCCCTCAGTGGGACGTTTAATAAGCTGACGATGATGAGAAACTCGTCAACCAAAGTCGACTCCAATTGTGCTTCAAAGTTTTCTAGATTTTTTTAAGCCGGAGTACTCGAGGACTGAGTCAAATGGCGTGAATGTTGTCCCAAATTGTCCAATAAATCGCAGCGCACCCGGGGTGGGTGACTCGATTACGTGAGGACGCCCTCCATCGCTTATTCCCAGTTTGAGTTAGGAACTACTTTGAAAAATACGATGTAGGACCCTATGAATATTTTATTCATTCTTCTTAGTGTATTGATTGTTGACACTTAGTCAAACTGCACTAACCCAAAAGCTACGGTGACAACGTTTTCGGCAGTTGTGATATTTCAGATCGAATTCGTTTTCAGGACAAAGAATTTTTGAATATCAATTATTTATTTAGCATTAAAACCATAAAGTAACATATAGAGTGTAGGTTCAAGTCACTAACTCAACAGGCCAAACCACTGAAGCGCTTTTTTTTTTCAAAGCATCAAAAGTCATATTTTTAGTTTAGTATTTTAATCGTTTTTTATTATATTTTTGTATATTTTTTGACGTTCATAAGTGCTTTTTGTAAGCCTAATTTGAAATAAATGTTTTTGACTTTGACTTTGACTAAGGTCTATACACCCTGTACGGGTAGGCTCATGCCCCTCGGTGAGGACGTTTAATGAGCTGATGATGATGAGGCACCAACGCATACACTTTATACATGGTCTGCATTAGGCAAAAACATGTAACATTAGATGTGCACATATTCGATGAGAAGCTTTTTTCATAATAATACCTACTAGTGATTTAAAGTATATCCCCAAAGCTTCACTGGGCAATTGGCGAGCGCAGATGGTACCTATTGCGTCCCCGAACGGGACTCGAACCTCGGCTTAGGGCGTTGGGGGGGGGGTCTTGGTAGCCTAACATATGTTTGGGGAGGAAAGCGGCCCAGCACAAGCCGGTTACGCGAATAGGGACTGTGGGAACCCACAGGGACGCGGGATGATGGCCCCCCATGGGGGGACGGAATCTCGGTTGTTGTCGATTTGAACAGTGTTTTCATGTTTTAGCTATTTCGGCCGCCGATGTGGCGACCATGATAGGGTCGTCTGGATCGTCTAGCATGCCCGAAGATTGTATTCCGGGTACTTAACAACTGATAAACATACTTATATACATTTTTTTTTGTAAATACATACATATTATATATAGAAAACACCCAGGCCAATACAAACAGACATGTTCATGCACACAAATGATGAATGCGATCGTCAACCGAACGTACTAGCCGCTACATCACCGAGCTAGCTTATACCTCTTAGTAATAATATACTAATATAATAATATGGCATAAGTAATATACTAATGGTATACATAGTGTATTTACTGTGAAAGGTTTACATGTTTGTTGTCAGTCATCTGTCAATGATCGTACAAAATTCACGCAACGGTTGCCGTATCGGCTGCATCAGTCGAGTGTCATTGATATAACATTTGAATGCCTTTGATAGATGTAAGGGTTATTTATTTTTTATTTATTCCGTCGTGAAATTTATAATTTAAAAAAGGTAAAATTTTACCGCCGTATTTTAAAGCGAGAAAAGAAGCGTGGCTGCCCCTCAACCGGAAGGACATATTTCTGGAAGGTTTATAATTTCAAAAGACATTATATTAAAGTATAACAATATTATAAGAATACAATACTAATTACAAATCTCCATATATGAGTTTACACAAGTCATATTGATGGATGACCTGTTAAAGGTGGCTGGTAGCAATGCAAGTCGACTGCTAGATATTAGACCACTTGGAAATCATTAGAGGAGACATTAAGTTAGCAGTGAACACAATAAACTGTGATGATGATGACGATGATCGTCGGTTTATAGTTACAATAGAAATAAACTCAATTGTGTTTATTGGACACTATCTTTTGCGTGCGACTTCGTCCGCGAGGAATAGTAACTTTAGCCTAACGCTCTTTTTAACCCGCTACTTTGTTTATATAGGTGAGTTAAAACTGCGACATCTCATAAGATTTTAATTTAAGTTGAATGATGTAAAGGGAAATTTTGATTAAAATGAAATACTTGTGATAAATAAAGTATTTATTTGGATAAGGATTATTATTATATTTATAAAAACACCTTCGCAAATGATGCATTATTTTAGATTTTTTTTCCAAAAACTATGGTATAGGGAGTTAACCTTAAAAGGTAGATATATGATGTCGCGGACTATTTTGTAGACCTTTAAAAGGGAAACAATACTCATAGACATGACTTTTGCGAAACTTTAACCGTTTACACAGCGTACGAGTACGCAGCGGAAGCTCAAGTATGAAAATCCCCCCGATTTCGAATCATTCTTCATTCCTGCTCCGCTTCTATTGTTCATAGCGTGATGGTAAAAAAAGCCTTCCTCGATAAATAAACTATCTAACACTGAAATAATTTTTCAAAACGAACCAATAGTTCCTGAGATTAGCGCGTTCAAACAAACAAACTCTTCAGCTTTATAATATTAGTATAGATAATTATGCGGCTAATCTCTTATTACACCTAACATTACAAAGGTACTGCTATCTCCCATCTGCCCGCCGCGTGGAGTTTAAGACAAAACGATAGTTGACGTAAAGTACATCACAAGTCCAGTAGTGGACTATTACGGACTGTTAACAAAGTGAAATACTTAATATTTTTTAAACCAATACATCAACCCAAAAGCGTGCCTACTGTACTGTCATTAAAGTCTTAATGAAAACAGCCATAAAGCGTATCGTTGGAATTGTATAGAACACTGAACTCGATGTGACAAAGTAATTTTATTGTTCCAGAACAATACTTGAAAGCCATCGATTGTTTTGAACGTCACAGATCGGGGAACTTTGAAAATTTACTCGCGTGGACTTTGTTAAGAAATCGGTTTGTGCCCTATACTAGTTATATACATTTATAATGCTTTAAAATGTGCATTTTAAATATGGTATAGGTCCTCGATTAACTTTATATAACACTCCTGTTTCACGGGACAATATCTGGCACTGCGGTACCTACCTAGATGACTCAGTATCGGGTCTACCACGTAGCAAATATTACACTCGAAGGTATATGTCATCATCATCAGCTCATTAAACGTCCCCACCGAGGGGCACGAGCCTACCCGTGTAGGGTGATTAGACCTTAGTCGTCCACGCGGGCCCAGTGCGGATTGGGCGACTTCACGCACAACCTTTGAATCTCTTCCCAGGCGGGCATGAAAGTTTCCTCACGGTGTTTTCCTTCACCGTAAGAGCGTCGGATAACGCATATATATTTTCGAAAATTTGAAAACACATTGGTAAGCATATGTATTTTAATATAAATAATAAAAATAGACGAATGATTGTGCAAATGTCATACTTGAAATCCGTTAAGCGAAACTAAGCGTAACATTTATATTTCGGGTATCTTGTCACCCCAAATATGCCCAAAGCATATACGCCGTTTTGATCAAATAAGCTGTCAGGAATTGATGGATCTCTTCAGTGAAACTAGCACGCAGGTTTTACTATGCCGTAAATAGCAGACATCTTCATTGAAAGACGTTTGAAATGTTTAGGTTATATGGAGGTCGTGCTAAAAATATGAAAATGTTATCGTAAATATACTTAGATGCTAAAATTGCTGTTCGTACCAACACGGTCAGGACGCTCACCTGATGGTAAGTATTACGCCTGACCATGACAAAGCGGCATTGAAGATACCAACAACTTATAAACAGTTATAATTCTCCATCAATGCCGCACTGTGTCCGTCACAGGTACCCGGTAATTGAACTAGCTTCAATGCCCTCCTGTCCCGAAACACAAAAGTGCATCACTCTTATTTCACGGGACGATATCTAACAGTGCGGTCGTACCTTAACCTATTTATGACTGAATAGGGTTAACATCCCTCTCTTCTTCTTCAAGAAGAAGAGAGGTTAACATCAATCGGATTTCATATGATTATACATTAATCTGTATATCGTTGTGTTCTAGTCTTACTCAGTCTAATTATATTGTTTTTTTTTTTTTTCAAATTGTGGTGCTGTTTAAAATTTAAAATCGTCCACTCAAGAGGTTCTGCCAGAATAACAGTGCTTCAGCGGCGTATAGCGTCACAGCAGCTAATACTGAGGCAGGACCTTTTGGCCGTATGTTTCTATTACTATTTTTTGTGTTATTTTTATATTATTAATATACTGTTTTTATTCATTTGTGTTATCGTGCAATATTAATTAATGTTATGTATTGTGCGTATTCTTGTGTACGGTCAATAAATGTTTTTTCTTTCTTTCTTTTCTTTCTTTCTTTCTAATCTTACTGCATCTGCTCAGTAGAAATGTATATCATGTTACGAAAACTCTTTAATCTGTTTTGCATCCCACAAGAGGCCACAAGTATAACCCTAAGTCCGTTGCGTGACTTTATACTTATGAGCCCAATTTCGCAGTACGGGTGTGTTTGCAAAGGTAACCATTAGTATCTGTTCACAGAATGACGTTAACAATTTGTTCATTAATAAAATAATGTGTTATAATAGTACTGAGCTATACTACTCACTTTATAGAATTGTGTTAAGTCAATTTCGCGTAGTTAATAATTTTTGATAACGCCTGAAATTACTCTTTTATGACCTGTCATTATCTTAACAGTTTTAAAATTCCACTGCTGAACAAAGGCTTCTCTAAATTACTTTTATCCGTGATCATTAGTTGTCCTTAGTAGCTTAAGGGTAGGCCCAAAATAAAATATCAAATAATTCTCATTAGGTTATTATAATAATTAGACTGATTAGTCCGACAATCAGAACAACCCTGGTTTCGGATATGGTATTAATGATGGTGTCATGGATGTAATAAGCGAGCAAGGATTATCTTTTTTCAGACAAGCAAGTTTCAAGTGTTAACCAAACTGAAATAAGTTTGCGTTTCCCACGAGATTTAAATTCACGCCTAATGGATCAAGCTATCTTGATACTCAGACCTTGATATTTTTTACACATAGTAATATCCCTTAATCCTCTGACGGCACTTTTAAATATTGAATATTTGTTAACATTTACTTGAGTAATTATAAAAATAAAATTCAAGCAGAGAACCCGTCTATCAAACTATGGTCGGTAATAGGTGTAACTAATTTGATTAGGAAAACAAGAATTAATCTGTCATACAAGGTTTTCTTTACTCCCTTTTATTAAGAAATACGCCTGTTCCACATAACGCCCACATGATCTACGTCACTATGGCATGTACATACAAAACTATACTAGCAAAACTTGACTTGCAAATTGACTCTATCAATAAACGCCGTCACGTCGCCTGCTCCCGTGCTCACTGGGATGGATGATCTGAATTGACGTTGCGTTGTCAACGGTGCGCTGATTTTTTCGGAACAATCCACCCACATGTTAGGCAAAGGAATTAATAGCTATACATCCAGTTTTCGTTGGATTAACTCCTTGTTTTTGCAAAAATGGAATTGATGGTTTTTCGTTTCATTAACTGAATATTTTGTATGTATTGGTTTTTCCTTTTCAGCGTCGGTGTCTCAATGATGTGGACTGTTGCCTTCCGATAGGAGGAGGGCATCGGTTCAAATCTCGTCACGTACCAACCAATTCGTGTTTTCGAATTATCGAAATTATATACACTTTTCCGACGCTCTTACGGTGAAGGAAAACATCGTGAGGAAACCTGTACTCGCCTGCGAAAAGATTCAATCCGCACTGAGCCCGTGTGGACAACTAAGGTCTATACACTCCTCATGGGTTGGCGGGGGCCTATCGGTGGGGACGTTTAATGAGCTGATGATGATTGTTTTGATCACAAAGGTTTTAGAAAACTGGCTTAATCGTCTGATACTCGTAACAGCCCATGGCTTGAGTTTTGGCATAATCTTCACGCTTGGTACGCAGGTTGGAAAAATCGGTATCTTTAATAGTAAGCGTTTATGGTAGAGCTCTGATACCTCATTTGTGCTGAATGTTCAACTTTGACTTTCGATTCTCGCGAAGTGATAATAAGTGGTGTCAGCTTTATCTGCTCGTATCAAGGGAATCAATTAAAAATAAATTATTTGTCGATTTTTTTCGATATAGAGCGTCGGTGGCTCAATGGTATGGACTGTCGCCTTCCTACCGGGAGGGCTGAGGTTCAAATCTTGACAAGTACCAATGTGTTTTCGAATTTTCGATAATATATGTACGTTATCCGACGCTCTTACGGTGAAGGAAAACATCGTGAGGAAACCTTCATGCACGTCTGCGAAGAGATTCGAAGATTGTGTGAGAAGTCGTCCAACCCGCACTGGGCCCGCGTGGACGATTAAGGCCTAATCACCCTATACGGGTAGGCTCGTACCCCTCAGTGGGGACGTTTAATGTGCTGATGATGATGATGATGATGTTGACATTTGATTACCATATAATATAAAAATATATGAATAATAACATAATAAACAAACAACTGAATTCAGTCTCACCTCTGGTAATTCATACTTATACAGCATCACACACTTCCTTCCTTTACCTAATAATACGATTTTAGGATAGAATAGAATTTAACGCGGTCGTGTTCAGGGAAACGTCTCCAATAACCGGATATCCGGACATCGCCGTCAATGACCGAGCCGGGTGAAGTGACCCGGTTAACACAATATTTATTAGGGGATAATGGCGGTATTTAGGCCAGTTGTATGTAAGTACATATGTGCACAATGGCTATGCCTTTTGTAATTTATGGAGAACTTAAGAGTACCACTTTCATCTTATCGTATGTATGACTATCGGTGCCCCGCGGGATTACCCTCGGTATAATATTTTATTCTCTCGCAGTAAAACAATCAAATATTTTCTTGGCTATCTGCCAAGAAAATCCTATTCAAATTGGTCCAGCGGTTTCAGAAATTACCCGGAACAAACAAAGAGAAAAAAAAATGTTGTTTTGCCGTATGTACCGTAAATAAATATTGTATAATAATAAAATGGTTATTTCAATATTACAAACAGACACTCCAATCTTATTTATATTGAAAAGATGTATAGATTTAAAGCTCAGATGCTTCGCTAAATGATTCGGGATTGTTCTTCGTGCGTTACAAACTTTTTCGTGTATTGTTATAGGTACATGGACGTATAAAAGATTCGTACGGAGTACGTAAAATTTCGGCCACTTTTTGAATAGCAAGCAACAAATATTAAGACATTTGGATCGCAACTATCAGCAGAGCCGAGAAAAAAAACATGGCTTACGTAGTTAAAGGATCAAAAAAGCAGGAATATGTTTTCTTATAAATATTTCAATTACATATTTCTAGTATTTATAAAACATTAAAATTAAATATACCAAAACTAGATAATTATGTCTATTTCTGTTCGTATGTTTATACGTCTATGTAAAGATTTAGAATTAGCGCCCTACCGCCAATGGGTATCTATAATAATATTCTTCATCATCATCAGCTCATTAAACGTCCCCACCGAGGGGCACGAGCCTACCTGTATAGGGTGATTAGGCCTTAGTCGTCCACGCGGGCCCAATGCGGATTGGACGACTTCACACACAATCTTCGAATCTCTTCGCAGGCGTGCATGAAGGTTTCCTCACGATGTTTTCCTTCACCGTAAGAGCGTCGCAAAACGTACATATATTTTTCGAAAATTCGAAAATACATTGGTACGTGTCGGGATTTGAACCTCAGCCCTCCCGGTAGGAAGGCGACAGTCCACACCACTGAGCCACCGACGCTCTAATAATATTCTTATCCAAAGCTTAATTAAACATCATCCCACCCGCCGAACGTTGAGATTATGGCAAAGCCTTTCACTTTCGTGAAAAAGGCTTCAAATACTGCAGTATGCTATCACAAGCTATTGCTGAAAAAGCCTTAAATCCAACTATACTGCAACGGGTTGTAGATGCAAAAACAAAGTTTTGTCTAAAATTAAATGAAAAGGTATAAGCAAGTTGCCTTAACCTAGAAAGCCGGAAGAATAACCAGAGTCTAAAACTGGCCGGATGCCTCTCATATCACGACAAACTTCGCTGGACTATTCACCAAGCTTCGGTGAATAGGGACGCTCTGAATGGCCCTCGAAAACAATATTGTTTGTCCTCATTACGGAGACAGTATCATTTCTCGGTATAAAAGAAATAAGGTTAGCAATTAAAAATGAAATTTATACATTCTTTAACAATAACGTAATGAATTTGCGCTTTTCAGCGAGACCAGGTACATTTTTTATGTTATAAGTAATCGGATGGTCAGTGCGTTGCGTGATGGTAAGTGATACGCCTGACCATGACAGATGCAGTGTTAGGTGTAGAATTTATTAATATCCTTACTTAAGTGATGCCTACGTCATAGTATCTTTATGCATGCAAAGTCTCAGCTCGATCGGTTTGATACAAACTTTCATCCGTTTCGTAGCGGATGCCTACATCATACATCTACCTGCATGGTCGATTTCAAATGATACGTCCAGCGGTTTGGGCTGTGCGTTGATAAATCACTATGTCAGTCAGTCACCTTTAAGTTAAGAGTTTATACTCTTAACTATCTCTATTATGTATATAGATAATACCTGTTGAGAGCGTCAGTGGCTCATTGGTGCAAGCATGAGTGAATGAGATGTATGTACAATTCACACAGATGGCGCTGTGTGAATGTCAGTAAAAATAAGAAAGGGAGGTACCCGTCGATACACTATACTAAGCAAGCTGAATGTGAGTGGATATTTATGTATTTATTCTTTTTTTTGTAAATACATACATATTCTACATCGAAAACACCCAGACTAACAAACAGACATGTTCGTGCATACAAGTGATTGTTCTTCTCGAGGATCGAACCCGGAACCCTTAGAGTACTAGCCGAAGTCTCAACATTACACCAAATGGGTTGTCTAAAAAGTACCCAGACTCACTCAAACAGACATATTCGTGCACACAAATGTTTTTCAATGCTCGTTTATTACTATATGTGTATAGTAATTGTTTGAATTTCAACTCGATACCTTTAAGCGTTCTTGAAAAAGGGTTTTGGCAGACAAATTGACAACAAAGGGATCTTATTAGAGATTTTTCTTTGATGTTTGAAACCCTAAATGTTATCAATACTTTCTTTTACAACCACGACGCTAAAAGGCGGAACCAGCAATCTAAATAAATTAATATAATCTATATAAAAAACTACTTTTTAAAAAGGTACTACATAAGTAATATAAAAAATATCCACTGACATTCACACAGCGCTAACTAGCCCTAAGCTATGCATTAGCCTGTAATATGTATACTAGACAACGGATAAACATATTGATAAACTTTTTCTTTAAGTAAATACAAACATATTAAAAAAAAAACACTCAGACCAATACAAACAGACATGTTTATGCAAACAACTATCTGTACTGTCCGGGATCGAACCTGGAACCCTTAGTAGTAGCCGACATCCATTACTTCGAAATGGATCATCAATATCAACTATGTTTCGATTTCTTACTCGCTAGCGGTGACATAAATTCCATATGTGCTAATAAGCAATGCATACCCTGTGCGTCTAGACCACCCGGAAAACATATCAAATGATTCCCGCCCATTACTTAATTATTCGCCCATTTTCTACTAAATAGAAACCATAGGCGATCTGTTGTCATCAACAGCACTCAATTTGACAAGAATTACAATTAGTGTCACACACTTTGCACACCCTAATCATAATCTCTGTAAAGCTACTGCCCGCTAGATACCTGCTCTAAATCTCTAAGAACATAACATCTATCAAGCCTTTCAACATAGAACACCAGGACAAAGTAATTCAAATTGAAAATCTCCTATCTCCAAGTAACGGATACGTTGAATTTTATCGTAGGGACTGAACGTAGCCAATTTTACGACGAATCTACATACTGTTTCCAAGTGACAACAATCCATGGACCACTTTACAAGATCCTTAAAGCCTTCGAAAGCGTACTGAAATATCCTAAGCTACTGGAACCGGTAGAGTTCTTTGTAAAGTAGACGGTAAATTTCGCAAATGATATAGCCAATGTAAGTAGAGCTCTTAAAATTCTAATCTTTGTGGGGAATTCGTATAGCGTGTCAAGCCGTACGGTTTTTTTTACATTGGTTAAGGATAATACTTAGATACCTATTATAGTCAAAGCACGTAGACAGAAGGGTTACTTTCATGTTAACGTATGGTTTCGTGTATAAGACTATAACAACTTTTTCCTTATAGCTCTCTCTTCTTAGCAATGCGGTCTGTGCCCTGCAGTTGGATGTAAAAGGCTGATGATGATAATGATGATTTATTTATTTTATGCTCATAGTATTTTTATAAAAAAAGTCATGGACGTATAAAAAAATACAGCCAGTCTTGCTGACAAAAAAGTGTGGTAAAATTCGACCAGTTTTGTTAAAAAAAAAACTAAATTTTAAGACATTTAGCGCGCATCTGTCAAAACAGCTACAGATTATGTTAGGAAAGAAATCTTAAAAACGACATGGCTTGTGTTGTGAAATGATCCAAAAACCACAGTGAAGCAAAAGGAAAACAAAAGTGCGTAACAAAGGTAACTGAACAATTCGCTTACATATTATTAGTTTTAAATACTAAAATTTACAAAATAACATCTAAAACTGATCTCAATTTCCACCAATAAAATTTAACACCCACCGTAACGATTAGTTCAGTTCAAAACCACCATTCCATAATAAAATATACCCAAAGAGTACCCACTTTCAATAGCGATTTTTCGTACTGCTTAAAACGTTTTCTTGTGCATTACCTTCTTAATTTGGAAATTGATATATACCCGGCTGAAAACCACGGTATTTCTAATCTACAATTAAATCAGCCACCAAAAATGGGTCTATTCAATGTAAACGAAGCGAACGTTCGCAATAAACGTCGAACGTCAGAAGCCGGAGGTATAATTCACTGGTACAAAGACGCGCTCTGCCCACCGGCCATGTTCGTTAAGATAAGATGTTAATATCCGGACCACATTTATTTGTAACGCCGCTATATTACTCGGGGAGATGGACTATACGTTTTACCTGGGAGAAGTCGTGTAGGAGATTGTGTGTGTGAGCATCTCTGTATGATTGTGTCTTTACCTATCCACTAACCTAACCTATCTTAGACCACAGCCTGAAAAAAAGATATGGTTGGCAACGCGTATATGCTGCAAGCGTATTGGGCTTTCAATAACCGAAAGAGCGTCGGTGGCGCAATGGTGTGGACTGTTGTCTTCCTACCGGAAGGGCGTAGGTTCAAACCTGCCAAGTACCAGTGTTTCCGAATTTTCGAAATGATATGTACGTTATCCGACGCTCTTACGATGAAGGAAAACATCGTGAGGAAACCTGCGCAGGCCTGTGAAGAAATTCAAAGGTTGTGCGTGAAGTCGGCCAGTCCGCACTGGGTCCGCATGGACGACTAAGACCTATACAGCCTTTACGGGTAGGCTCGTACCCCTCGGTGAGGACGTTTAATAAGCAGATGATGATGATGAACCGAAAACCTACTGTACACGGTTTTATGGCCAAACAGAAACACGAATAGTCGTCATTTTTAAATGCAGGTAGTTGAAGAGATGTTTTGTGTAACATTGGTTACTTTTTCCTTGACCACTTTCCTAACATGTTAGGATTAATTTTGTATGGGGATTTCCGCAATTCAAGGTAGAAATTAGTAGAAGACGATCTCTTAGTGTCATAAACTTAGATTCCCCTTATCCAAACGTGACTCCGTTAAGTTAAATATGCTTTTCAGTATTCTCCCGCCATCAGTTGGCACTGGATATTGTTCAAAGTTGTTTTCCAAATTAACATAAGTACCTCCCTATTTACATAATGTCAAGTAATAGCATCTCATTTAAATTTTAGACGAATTCAACAAGAAACTGAGTGAGTGGTTTTTGTTTGAATCCGTTTTATTTAGGAGTAGTTTGTTTGAATAGGTTTCAGGTACGGTACGACGTCATAAGTAAAGTTAGTTTCATTTCAGGTGTGTATTAATAAGTATTAACTTGCACTTAAACTGGGTCACATTGGTGGTTTACGTTCCATATCCCCAAAATTGAAAATCATAAAGGTGGTCTTTATGAAAGTTCATTCTTTAAAAAGTATTCTAAGTGAGTCATATGTTCTGTTTTATAGACGTCTAGGTAGGCCGCAATTTCTGGTATCGTCAGATTAATAGACGTTTTAGCACTACTGTGTTTCCTGACGAAGCTAGTAAAACTATCTGGAACGAGAGACATAAAATGGATAAAATGAACAGTCTTATACCATAATGTCTTAAGTTTACTAAACTTGCGTGATCGACACAGTCGAAAGCAAGAGCTTTGAAAACATTGTTTACGTTATAGTATGGTATAGTTATCGTAAGAGAGAATTTTTTTTTTCAAAACAAAAAAACGACGGAGAGACATTGACTGCCAGAAGTAAACAAATTAATTCAAATTTAAGCGAGTTTATTTAAGAACTTTTTAAGAATGGTACGTTACCAGAACGTTCCGAGAATCTTATTAATTCTAATTGGCAAAATGGGCATCGATCTAACAACATTCATTTTTTTTTTTTTCTTTGAAATGTACTTATTGCCTTCTAAGATCAATTGTGTGTTGTCTTTAATTGCATTTGTGTGCATAAGCTGACCTGTTATTTTTGTTATGCTATAGTTGGCTCCATAATTGGTGTCTATGAACAATAATAATATGATTAGAGAAACAGAATGTATCCCATTTTAAGTTGAAACTCATTAAGTGTTACATGTCAGTTAATCTACCATTTATTACCAGCAACTTGATTTATTAGTTAATTTTCTAATTTTAAAGTAACAGTTTACTGTAAGATTAGGTGAAATACCGACATTAATTTATTTTTTCGCATTTATGTTGAATAAATATTTTCTATGATGGGTTTATATTGTATAAATAGTGTGTGGCACCGCTTCACGCGAGGCTTTGCCTATAGATTGCTTGGTAACACGAAAAGACACCTAAACAGCCATTGACAGGAACATTGATCAGGAAAACAATTCCTAATATTCGATGGTTGTATAGAAAGTTTTTGAAGAAAGCAATTTGCGGAAGCTTTCTTGTTGATAATATATGAAGTATTTTCATATTTGCAAATTTAGTTTTGAACGATAAACCTCTGCAATGAATGATATTGTTTGAATATTTTTATTATTTAGCATCAGATATTACTAGTATTTTAATAATTAAATAAGCATCAAAAAATCATTTTAATTTTATGGAAATAGAATATAATTAAATTGAATTGAATGAATAATAGACAAAGAAACTAACTTTTGTTCTTAGATTCAGTTGTTGTGTTTCGCCGCATTTTCTCTGACATTTTGTAGTGCTTGCAAGAAAGTTTATTTTTAAGAATAGGTTTTCGTATTGTTAGTTACAGCATAACTTGTTTAAAGATATAGATTTTAAATATTTCATTTTCAGTACGTTAAAGACTACGAATGTTATTCAGTTATAAATTACTGTGTTTATATCCTCATATATTAGTATACTTCATTGTTTATTAGCTAATCTGCCGAGTTGTCGACAACCCAGTCTCAATTCCATTTTTAAAACATCTTTTCCAACAATGGCGCGAGCCCGCTTGCCAGATGTCATTATGGATATACAGGAAGACAAGGATAATTCGCAGAGGTGTGAAAAAACCTTAATGTCGTGGCTTTTATTTTGTCTTTTTTTGCAAACTTGACAAGATTAATGTTTATATTTCGTACTTCTGGTACGTCATATTTTTTGGGAATCTTCCACATGTTTAATAAATTCGTTTATTTTACAATAATTGTATCGACATTTCTGACACATAGGATAAAACTTAATGTTTACTAGGTGGTAGACTGGGCACTGAGTCGACTAGGGCGTTCCTTAAAACAGAAGTGTTTTGCACTTCTGTGTTTCGGGATGAGGGCACTGTAGCAAGTAGAACTGAAATGATTTTAGCAAACGATTTGACGAACAAGAGCAGAATAAATATTTTCCAAAAACGCTCCGCTGAGATTGTGTTGCATCCCCGCTTGCAACATAATACTTGCATTCTTTAGAATACTTCTTCATAGATAAGTGTCTCGCAAATATTTTCCGAATGCGCTATATTCTGTGAGAGGGAGTAGCAAAGTGCAGATGTCATACTCGAACCAGCACAAGAAATAACACAAAGCTTCTATTATCTAACTTCTGTAATATAACAGTCCACATATTGTGGAAGCATTTAATATGAAACTACATATATATATATTAACTGATTTAAACATTTCACTCGATGTTTTTGACTTTTCAGTAACTGTGGGGCACCACGAGTAGTCTGTACTTTGAGACCATAAAGTCAGTTTTAAAAAAATATATAGTTCTGTAAATTTGTTAAATATTTATTATTTATTTAATTAGTTATGAAGTCAACTCTGATCGGAGCTCAAGTTTATTAGTTCGATTAAAATGCAAATGGTGGTAAACACAGCAACGGAGACGCCGGCGGCGGCTCCTATATATCATCGGTATTTATATAAAACTGGCTTCAATACTTCGTAAGTGTAAAGAATAAGAATGTAAATAAATAATTTGTAACAGAGAAGGGGTTCAAGGGTTCATGGCATTCGAGATTTTGATGCATTGATGTTGCGAACTGTCAACTCATGATTTGACGGTTTGATTTTATGGTCCTTAAAATTAAATTCTTCTTAAACAATATGCGATCTGCAGTCAACTCATGTTTGATCAAGTATTCATTTTTTGAGAAAAGGAATCCAAATTATTGTTTTTACGATTCACGTCATTCACTTTGCTCATAGTCTTTGTGCATGTGACTGCATACAGCAACGCACTTGCGCCTTTAAAGATACGAATTTCAAGTGGTGGCTGTATCACTTACAATACGAAAAAAAACTGAAATGTTTTTCTCTTTTCAGGCGGGAATCAGCCGGCCAGTTGCCACGGTCCGCCAGCATTGATTCCGTAGTGGAAGCAGCCATTTGTGCCCGTCACTCCGAGCCCAGTCAACCGACAACCCTTCAGCTGCCCAGGTCGGATAGAGCCTTTAGCCTCGCCTCTCCTGTTGTTGGCAGAAGAGCCAAGTCGCAAAGAGGGCTGACCGGTAAGTGATTTACTCTAAACTTTTGTTTTTTTGTGACATGATTTCTAGGTACACAGATGGATAACGTATTAAGGCGATTTTAATTTCAGGATAATATGGTGTTTTTTTAGTTTGTTGGAGCATTTTTTTTATTGTTTTTTGTACACCTATCATTTTTTATTTTGATTAATTCTTGCTTCAGTTATATGAAAATTAAACTTAACTTACGGAACCATTTTTTACAAGTAATTGAAGTTTTTTAAAAAATAAGAAGTTTCCTCTGCCTCCTACAATCTGTGCCCTCCAGGTGGAAATAGTCTACACCAATGAGCCACCGACGCTCTTTCACTTAGAGTTTTATTTTGGGAAAATAAAAACTATTTTATTAAAAATAAGTGACAGTGTAACCCCTGGTTAGTGTCGGGAACTCTCACATAACACGGTTAGGTTTAAAAAATCTAGGAAATCACTCTATTATATATATATGAATTACTATATACGTACAAATACGGAGTTATACATGCATATTGAAAGAGTCAGGAGTCAGCTTTAGGGGCAATATTTCGAGAATTTAATTTAATTAAATAAGTTATGACCTGACTTACAAAGAATTTTGTCATTTTTGTCAATTACTCAATGAAACTTAACTTTAACATAAAATTTAACTTTATTAATAATATTAAGAGTTAAGCTTGCTTTAGAGCTGCTCACAGCTTTTGTGATTTATTTCATCATGAAACACTAAACAGGGGAAGAACAAAGACCCTTAAAAGTTTCCGCAATACCGTTTTACTTTTCGTAACTACAGTACAAATACTATGGATATACATTTTCTTTAAATATACTACCTATTTTTCAAAACCATAGTTTAATTAAGACTGCAACAATGGTTGCCTATAATATTACCTACTATTAGAACTGCATATGGGTATAGATAATAAATAACTCAGATACACAAAACTATTATGCTTTTTAACTATTTCTATCAAATTGCTGGGTTTGAAATGACAAAATTATTCCGTAAATTAACTTTAACCAAAAATTCACTTGCATAGCGGGCATTACTTCTGGCGAATAAGAAAGAACTAGAAAATATAAGAATCTAATATAAATAATAAATATCCACCCACCCTTCTGGCGCAAAATGGGGAGACCTATGTCCAGCAGACTGCAATAGGTTGAAGAGATCCACCTACACCCATGAAAAGCCATCTACTCACAATTTAAGCAATGAGATTGTATTTTGATTTTGACAACAGATATATAGATGTGAATATAATATATTAACTTTTTTTTTAATTCATAAAATATTATACAGAGAAATACCCAGACCATTACAAACAGTGCTGGAATCGAACCCCTGTGTAATAGCCGACTTCTCAGCCATTACAACAAATGGTGTGCAATGGTCGACGAAAATATATACTTAGGCTCGGATGGTGGGCGCACGGCAGTGTTGGCTTCCTTTAACAATTCATCTGGTATAGACGAAATTATGTCTTAATATCAGGTAAACAAACTGCTACTTTCGTCCACTTCAAAGCATTTAAAAAAATAAATATCACAAATAAGAAAATTCGTGAATAATTTTTATTTGAGCGTCGCTATAAGTGGAACGTAGGGAAGGAATTCCCAAGATTATGAAATGTTTGGCGCGCGCTATATATAATTTGTTCATGTCAAGACGTAAAGAATTCATGGCGTTACAGCTCAGCCACATTACATTAAGGTATTAAAATACTATGAATATCATTGTGGGTGCCTAATGATCGTATTTTTGTCATTATTGAGTTGTATATTCATTGTCATTGTTAAGTTGATTCCAGTGAGAAAACCCCGGCAAGAAACTAAGCAGATATTCTTTTTGATCTTAATATACTTTTACAAACATTTTAACTTATCCATACATTTTTCTCGTTAAGATAATTACCGTGTTTCAGAACCCTAATATATTCTGTTGTGTCGAGTGTCAGGCGTATGTAATTGTTGACTGCCTACTGTTATATGATTTCCTTCAAAACAACATCTGTCATGGTCAAGCGTATCACTTACCGCCAGGTGAGCGAACTGACCGTCCTCTTCACTTATGACATAAAGAGTATTTCCCAAAAACAGGAAAGTTCTTACTTAAACACTCAACAAACTGCAAGCGTACATTGATAACCATGGAATTTAACAGAATACTAAATTATGTTTACTTAAAAGTCGCTGGATGCAGACTACGATAGTAAACGACTGTTACCTACTTACCAGCCTTAACAGTTAAGAACTTACAATTGTTGTGTCTAAATAGCGTGTTGAGTCGCCATTGAAATGTATTAGTGTTCCATTAATTCTTCCAAGGTCCTTACGTAAAGCCTGCGTATCTACTAATGACTAACAAGATACGCTGTGTAACTTATTGCTCTGTGCTACGTACAGGCGCTCGTTAGGAAGTAGAACAGTTTAATTGTCGATTCAAATATACTGCGGTATTTACACTGTTATGTCTATATAAACTTAGCGTAGCGACTTTGACTTCGCGGATTGTTAGGAATAATTTAGGCTTTAACACAGACTAAATCTCATTTAATCCATCATTCTTATCATCCATTTTGGATGCCGAAAGAGCTTTCATAATAAATATACTAACCTTTTATAAGTAGGCCAAGTTTGTTTACGAAGTTTCAAAGGCTTAATATTAAGTTTACATTTAGTTGTCTAAGGTTTTGATTGAAAGTGCTTTTAATTGGGTTTGGCAGGCGACACACTAACAAATTATTATATTATTTATACATAGATATATACCTACCTATAGATACTGATATAGATACTGTACGATAGGTCAGGTAACCCACTCACAGTGTAACTGTAAATGAACAAGGTGATCAAGAGTTTTTATAATTGACCACGAGGTTTTTACTATGTGTTAGAGTCGGTACTGAGTCGTCTAGGTAGGTACCGCCGCAGTGCCAGATATCGTCCCGTGATATGGGAGTTTTATGCACTTCTGTGTTTCGGACTTACGGCATCGTAGCTAGTAAAATTACCGGGTTTAGGTGACGGGCAGTGTTGACGGAAAGTTATGACTATCAATTATCAATTTTCTTCAATAATGCATCTGCTATGGTCAGGCATATCACTTACTAGTAAGCGTTCCACCACCGTTTGATTAATGCTCAATATTCTTCCACAAACATTGCCTTAGATAAGTACCCTAGCAGCGGTATTCCCTGAAAGATTCGACAATGGAACCGAAAAGAAAAATAGTGTTTTCTTTCCTAAAAGGAAAACATTGCACCGGTGACACCTCTAATGGCTCCGTTGTTCATGGGCGGAGATGAATATTTGGGTCCTCATTCAACCAGCAGATTTCCTACCGGTGAATATTCCGGCAGCCTATTCCACTTACGATCCAAAAATAATGGGTGCATTTTCCATCAGAAGGTTTTCTTGTTCGTATGCTAACTATATCATGAAAAGTTTGTTTATGTGTATATCTGTTCTTTTTTTATTGTCTTGTGAAAATTTTAATTGTTAGTTTTTTATTGCCCTTCAGGGAATCCCTGAAAAACAGCGCCCTGGCCCGCTTATAGTGTGCTAGGAAAATGCTGAGGGAAGTACATTTGGCACTTATTTATATTCATTTTCATATCTTTTACTGTTGAATGTATATTATAGTGTGTGTCAAATAAATTTTCTTACTTTCTTTCAAAGAAAAAGTATTTATGAAAACTTGATATAATTTTCAAACTCGGTCCTTCAGTGGATAATTAGGGTTGTTTCTCATTATTGTCGCATAAAAAATATCATAAATTTTCTTTACATTGTCAGAGTTCCAGCTAAGACGACTTTATTTTAAAATATAACTTAATTTCAAGGAAGTTGTAAAATTTTGATTTCTGTAATTACAAGGAAACCAAAATTACAATATTGAAATAAAAATGTAAACTTACTTGGTGAATTTGTTCCGGTTAATTTGATTAGGTATAATTTCAAAAGGCAGCATTAAAACACTTAGATATATAAAGGACAGATTTTTAATATAACTATCTTTGGTTAATTTATCAAGCCCAATAAAACACGGAAGATGCGACTCGAACTCGTTTGCCATGTTTACGCCAGTATTAAATAATTAGTGTAAGTACTGCGACAAGTGCCTTTGATCACTCAGCTAATTGGATTCCTTCAACGCAGCTATCCGCCCCTCTAATAATGTACTGTAGTGTATGTTAGTGAAATTGTTTTGCTATTCCGAATATATTACATAATTAATTTTATATTTACTGTGACGACTTATGCGATCTAATATTTGATTAATGGCTACTACAAAAAAGTAACTTCCTGGGTACTATACATACCCGGGAAGTACAAACCTTAGTGTGGATTATGTAAATATATTTAAAAAATATATACACAATATTTTTAAATGATGTTCATTGTTTAAATAAATTACCTACGTCATAAATAAACAACAATATTGTGATTGTTCGTGTACTATTTGTTATAATTATTAGTCCTTGAGATTCTCATCCAATCGTAAGATTTAAATGCTAGAATAGGTGTATATTTTTCAAATCAAATAAGACTCTAACTTGATGATTAATAACAAAAACGTAAAAAAACGCAGTTACTATATATATATACTATATACTACATATTATATACTATATACTACTATATACTACATACATATATACTATATACATATATATATATATATATATACATAACATAGAAACACCCAGACCATTACAAACAGACATGTTCATGCACACAAATGTTTGTACTGCCCGGGGATCGAACTCTTGGTGTAGCCGTCGTCTCAACTATAACACCAAATTGGTCGTCACCTTAGATAAAGAATAAATTTTTCATCTAAAGTCGTCGCTAAATAAAACTACTAACATAATTTGTCCCAAAATTAATCGCCATATATAATGTTTATTCCTTTTATTTTGAGAATAATAAAACAAAGAATCTGTTTTACAAAATGATTACCTATCTAACAAATGATATATTTTTCTTTTTGCTCTAAAAGCCTGATTAATTCAAAGTAATATAGCTCCTATTCAGGCTTACTCATACTTAAAGATAATATATTGTACAATAAAATTTATGTATATACAAAACCTTAAAGAGGCTTTCGCTTCCATTTAAATATTTTAGACTTAAAACTGTAAAACTCCAGTAAAAAAAGGCAGCATATTTCATTCCACTTCTTAACAACTGTAATCGTTGTTTCTAAGGCCGTTATGAAATTCGATGAAAAGTATGCGAATTTAACGCATTCTTAGGAATTCCCTGGTCACCAATCAGGGCCCCAATTCCGATAATTTTAAAATACGCTTAATGGATCGTAATTGTGACTTCATAATACAATTTTACACGTATTCGTTCTGTTTTATTGTACATTTTAATTAGTAATACCAGTAGACAACTTATTCTACTATATAATTACCATTTTAAACCATTAACATTAAAGATGTACCGGAATATAAAATTTACAGTTGGATTGAAAAGTTTCTCAATATGAAGTCAATTAGTAGAATTGTGACCCTGTTCGGATGGCATAACCTGTTAAGCAAGCATACAGTTAGATCATGGGCAATGGCCACTGTCGCTCTCTTAACTTGTAAGGGCACATTTCTGCAGTCTACCAACGAAATAACCAACTGACAAATGTGAATTTTGAGATGTGTTTCAAAACGTAGAATAAATAGTATTTTTGATAAAAGGATAAAAGGGCAAGGCTGTTTTTTTTTAACATTGACACAGCTCTTAGTTTCAATAGTAATATTAAATGGAAGAAAGGGCTGTGAGATAAAGGGCAATTGTCAAAGAGCTTGACTTAGGCTTAGAACTTGATTTAAAGATAAACATACTTATAGAATCAATTGGAATCAGATACTCGCCGTCAACAGTTGACGTGCTCATATTATATTGAGATTATAAAACAATGATAATTTTTGTAATATTGACTAGATAAAATTAACAAGCAATGTCGCATGTGCCTTAATTAAAGTGTTAAACGTCTGTATACTCCTATCGAATCTTTACTTTTACTTTAGGTTTTTTAATATTTGCTTTTTTTTATTTTGCTATTAAATAGTATTGCAAATAAAAAAGTTAAATACAAACTGATAACAATGTTTAAAGCTGAATATTTTAATTTTGTGAGATAGCCATGTTTTAGTTTAAAGTGGGCAGATTAATAAAGATGACTCAGAGCGTTTTTACATGCATGCAGTACGAGACTGCATTGGCGTTTTTCTTTTTCATGGGCTGCCTTACTGCACAACAGGCGGTAGATTTCCTTCAATTTCCAATAACTGATCCCAGTACTTTTTTATTATTGAAAGTAATCAAAAATAATTAATGAACCAGCTTTTAACTTCCCACGTCAGACACAGTCCTTCTCAGACTTAGACAGCCTTATATGCCATCTGGATCACGGTGGGGGCTCGCGACATAGATTTATTAACTAAAGATTTATAAATCTGTGTCACTCGAGACATAGATTTTAAAACTAAAGGTTTATAAATATATGTCTCTTACTTTTAGTGTATAAATCTGTTGCTTGAAATAATATATTTTCTCACTCGTCCCATCATCGACTGTTGTGGTGGTTTGGTTAGCATGCGCGATCATCAACACGCTAGCCATTCCGCCATCGAGCCCTTATTACCCTAGCTTTGGAATTTAAAAAAAAAACATTGTGAGTGAGCCACAGTTTTTTAAATAAGTAATTTTCCATGCCCTCTGCTATTGCAAACGTACTAGGTTGGCAGTCTCTTAACATCAGATGAGCCGTTTGCCCCTTTATAATGCATAAAAAATATAAGTCTCAAGCCTTATAGACTAAGTATTTGAGCGGTCAATAACCTCTTCATTTGTTATTTCTAAATCGAGTTCGATTCGAAGTGGACTAGTTTGGCTGAAGATTGCCACAATTCTCTTTGTAACGCGTTTTTAATGCCTTTTAATACAGTAGATCTAAGGTCCATCTGTCAAATTAAATATTCAACGAGAAGGGGCGGAATTCAGTCATGCTTGTCATATTGAGGGTGACATATGGTGGAACGGGACATATTGTTTAACATTGGTGTAATATAATCTACAAGCATGTTGTTTCTGGTGGGAACTACCGAATATTTTATGTCAGAATGTAAGGTACTCATTATTTTTCTTAACGTATGGATGGCAAAAACATAATCAAACCGTAGAAGCCCAAAAGCTAGTTACGCTGACAGCATTGTCTTCATCCGTCATTGAATCCTGCTGAGAACAACTACTTGGGAAAGAATGCATATGAATAAAAAATATGTACATAGGTATAAGTAGCAAAATCTCTCAGGGGTTAATCTAAAATGATATAATTTGAAAGAGTACTCCAGTTACCGACATGTAGTGTTGCAGCTCGATAGTCCACTATCGATAATCACTCGGTGGTTGGAAAAAGCAATAGTAACGATAGAGATATCGACAGTATCGATAGGCCCTGTAACCGTAAGTACTAATGACACACAAAAAATCTAATAAAATTATCGATACTGTTTCTGCTGACTATTAGAAAAACTATCGATAGTATAAAAAATCTTCGATGGTATACCTGATTTTCAAGATCAATTACTATCGATAGTTCGACAACACTTCCGATTAGTTCAAGTGGCACTTGGCCAGTTACTTGTAACATATGAGGGATACCCATTGAAGCTGACGAGTTCTGAATTGAAGAAGCATTTTCAATCCTGGACGTCGAACGACGATTTAATCCTTTGAAAGCCGGGAATCCAGACACAATAGATTATCTATTGCGTCTGGCGCCTTCAGGCGTCATTGGCAGTCAAAGGGTAAAAATAGAACGCTGGCGGAAGCTGTATTAGGAAAATGGAGAATCGTGATCTGACACAAAATGGGGGAGTACTAGACTTTGATTGGTTGAACAGAGTTTAAAGAGTTAAAGATTAGATCTACCACTAAAAGGCTTTTTAAGAAATTCCGAAACGATTAGTCGACATAACTGGAGACCGAAGATCTGGCAGCTACCTCAGTCAAAAAATTAGTTTACCGATTCGAAGGGGTAACGCTGCTAGTATCTTCGGAACCTAACCTGAAGGGACTTCTTTTAATAATTTTATTTAGTTATAATATTTTATTTTTTAAGATCTAAGTTTGATGTTAGCATTTTAGTGTTTTTTTATATTTTAAGTTTGTTAAGTTTCTAGTTTAATAAAGAGTGTCAAAGATTTGGATTGATATACGTCTAACGAGCATGTTAATTAACAAGCAAAACAAATAAGTTGCTGAATCTTTAGGGGAGACTTTTGTTCAGCAATGGATGTATAAGGCAGCAATGATGATTCTCTCTTCAACCTATTGCAGTCCACTGCTGGACATAGGTCTCCGCCTTTTGGCGCCAGATATCCCGGTCCCCCATTTTTCTCATTTATCCTCCACCAGCGACCTTTTGCAAGTCGTCGGTCCATCGGACCGGAAGGCGTCCAACACTACGCTTGTCAAGCGTCTGCTCCAACGGTCATCGCTTCTGTGTCATACATAACCGGCCCACTGCCACTTCAACTTGATGATCCCGTAGGCCTTGTTACTAACTTTAACTGTAGGTAACTTTAGTAGTAAATTGTTATCTCTTAGAGAGATGATCATTATGAAAAATAAAATGTATATTTTATATCCTTGGAATCATATACAGTTGCCTCTTTCCGCAATATCTTTTTACAGTTAAATGGCGACGGACTAAAACCCTTAGTTGCCAACACTCAGAACGCCATAACAGACGGTCAATGGAAATTAGTCCTTACATACGAAGCTTTAAGCTTCCACATCCAGTAAATGAACCCTTCTGATCACCGGTGCTAAACCTGCCCAAGATGGATCGATATCACATTATAATTAGTTTAAGGAAGAGTCTAATCATGAAACCGCAATATGGTCTGAGTGGAAATTGATTACTATACGATATGAAAGTGTGTTTTGGGTCCAAGAGTTAGTTGCAAGCTCGTGGCAACTTTAAGCTTCTATGAAAGGTGTTCATTAGGAATTATAATTATGAAATTAGAAATTTTAATATATTTCAAAATAAAATTCAATAGTATCATAAGTAGGAACCAACCTAATTCTATATTCTTATTATGAAATGGTTAAGGTTATGTATGACTTTTCATCACGGTTTTATTGATATTTTGTTAATAACTAAACATAATATTTAATTATAATATTGTCAAATTAGTTGCATGTGATTACACGATTTGTTAAAAAACTCACAGTAAAGATATATTCTGTCAGTAAAATTTACTGTTGGATACCTAGCTTGACGACTAACAGCCTCGTTGTTGTATTATTCTATCCTGCGGTTCAATTACAAAAAACAATCGTAAGCTTAAGATAAGACCATCTCATATCACAGTTACATCAGAAACCCTACACCGGATTTAGTTAAATGGAACCATAGCTAAAATAAACACTGTAGGCCATAAGATATGATTATCGCGTGTCACTAATTCGCGTTTGTTTGCCCCATCACTCATCCTGGTTACAACGTTTCAATATGCAACGTGTTAATTATCATGATCATTGTTTTCTCAAACTTAAAGCTATTAAACATCAATGGTAGAGAGCCATACGGCACGAATTGGCGGCCCTTTGTTGTTTCGCCTGTTAATTATTACATCTATTCGATGATTTAAGCTACCTGTTATTTTAGAATTAATGTTAGTATTATTTTCACCACATCGCTACAAACTACGAACTAGTGAGCGTATTTAAACAGTTTCATGACTTACGAAATATTATACTCTACGATGCTTGTTTTTTCCGACACGATGTTGTTGTTGTAAAAGATATATATGAGTAATATCTAATTAATAATATGATTCGACGACTCTATAGTTTCGGTTAAAGTTTACTAGAATATTTTGAGATTGAATACACTATTTATTGAATCCAGATTGAGAACCTATGCGTTTTAATAACACTGTATGTTTGTAGACAGCTCTGCTGTGATTCGCATAGTGGTAAGATTTAATGACTTGAGTGTGCATCATAATTCATAACTGTTCCGATCGTATCGATGATTTAAATATTATTTACATAATATTTATGCAATAATATTTTCCTTGGGACTGCAAGTTTATAACCTAAGTTAGCAACTTGGAATACGAGTAAAAGGAAGGCTTATAATCCTTCTTAACTCTAAATTTTTTTATTCGAAAGTACTATATATTTGTATTAAAACAATATTCAAGGTTTTTTTTTCAAAAATACATATTATAGAACATTTCAATTTGTTAGGTAAGAACTTAGTCAATACAATTACAAAAGTCATCGTTTGAAGGTACTAAAATCTAGAGTAACATTGACATTATCAATAAAGTAAAACAAGTATAACGCGTCACCTACACAGCATGCATAAAATTATGAATCCGTGCAATATAGAGCTCCTTAGAGCTTTTAGGCAACGCCGTATGTTCCATCTTTTTCATTCTCGCTCTGATAATGCATGCTTCCATCTCTTTCTAATGCCGGTCGCGCCACTAGCGGCTGTTATCGGAAACCAATGACAGCTGCGCAAGCGCATGTCCCTTGTATTGTATGTGGCTCGTATCATTACTACACGTTATTAAAAGTTTACTCCAACTAGAAACGATTTTCCGCACTAGTTCATCACTGTGTTAAAAAAATGACAGTTATAGTGCCAATGTGTGTGAAAAAAGTGTGCGTTTGTGTTAGTAAATGAATGTTCGTGGCATTGTTGACATACAAGGATTGTTGTCTTGGAGTCCGAAGAAGCATCAAAATAAAGCTAAAACGTAAGTACCTCATTTGGTTTAAGCGGTTAGATAAAAATGGATCCTTTTGGGGATAATCTAGTTTGCCTTTGTGCAGTCATTTATTTTAAGTTTATGCAATCCTTTTGAGGAACGGAACTTGTGTAGGTGTATTTTCGTTCATCTCCGTGCTCCTTACGGCTTTTGTGTTATTTGTAAAACGTTATATGGGGCCTTAATGAACTTTCGGATTGAAGCCTAACAAGACTTTCAAATACTAGTTCGGGAATTTCAGTATTTTTATACATTGCTAATTTATTATAATATTTAATAATGAAAACTGGCATTTATATTAAATGTTAAGTATATTTTAGCACAAACAGTTTTATGCAGAACAAACGTTAAAAATGCACAAAAAATACATAATTTAATGATTGGTGTTCAAACTTAATGACTTCCTGATTATAAATGTCAATGCATTTTAGTATTAGTCCATTCCTTCCTATTGCGTATTATCCTATGAATGGTTCAATTTACTTATGACGCTTTTGACACATTTTTAAGTATTTAATTTTTAATTGAATACGAGTCATAGCACCGAGCCCGACACCTCACCGATTGTAAACTACAAACCTCTTAGCACTTAACTTATGATTAATTATTTAATAATAAGTCGAATTGTTTAATGTATTTGGATACTTGCACGTCATTTATTAAGGATCGAAGAAGTCCCTGTGGAAATTTTTGCGATCCAAGTTATGCTCTGTACGTGATGCGTTGTACTATCATTAGTTATTATTAGATTTAATGTATATTTTTGTTACTAAAGTTTATGATTATGAGTCTTGCCTGAAAAATATTCTTACAAGTGATTCGAAATTACCCATGAATTTAAAGTACTTAAACTCTAAACGAGGAGCCTTACATCAACTCAGTGATTGGACTGTCAACAAAATAATTCCACATACCGTGCCTGTGACCTGCTGGCCTACATTGCGCCGACAGCCTGTCACCTACTGATTCCAGCGACAGTTGATATCACAGAAACGAGAAAGCCATATCACTGTGTTGTTTTTATTTATAAAACAACGGTGTTGTCCTTTAACTAAGGCGCTGTACATCTGACATGACTAGGTGGTAGACTCGGTACTGAGTCATCTAAGTAGGTTGGTTAGACAACTCCGCACTGCCAGATATCGTCCCGTAAAATAAAAATGTTTTGCACTTCTGTTTTTCGAGTTGATATTATTAACTTATTAAATAATAAAGACTCGTTCAGGTTTCTAAGTAAGTTGGACCTAAGGCTATACATCTGCTTTGAAGATACTTATAACCTGTACGGATTATTTTAATTATTACGAGTATTATAATTTTTCCAAGCTCCTTTGAACTGTGCTTAAGGCGAGGTGCGATGAACCAATTAACTACATGGATGCTCTCGAATCGATATAGGAGTGTATTGGTGAACCGCTACGAGGGAGTCATTTAAAGGCTGTTAACGTAAATGAATAAGGTTGAACAATAATTTATAACACAAAAATACCGATTTCAAACTAAAAATCTTAAAATAAATTTTTGGCTACGTAAATAGTTCTTTCATAATCAAGAACTCTGTATGGGTTTATCTTTCTAACCTACTTACCTTTAAGGTAATAAATATAAAGCTCAAACCCTGACTTTCTTATCATGGAACCACCTCTGAGGTATCCACATTAAAAAATAACCATCAAAATCGGTTCATATACTAAGTAGATATCTGCGATCATAAAAAGTTTCCCTCGATATCTCTGGTCTCCCTCATCAGACCCTCACTATGCCCTATCGCAGTCCACTGCTGGACGAAGGCCTCCCCCATTTTGCGCCAGATATCCCGGTCCTCCTCTTTGCTTATCCAGCATCCACCAGCGACCTTTCGCAAGTCATCGGTCCATTGGGCCGGAGGGCGTCCTACACGCTTGCCAAGACGCGGTCTCCACTCCCAAACTTGTCTGCTCGAACGGCCATCGGTCTAAGACAGACTGTCTGTCTTTCAGTGTCGGTATTCATATTCATACTGTTCCGTCACTGTCATACATTCTGACTCACGCTTATAAAATTCATACATTGTTTTAACTGCTTACATATTCAATGACCGTCATATACGATCATACGGGTGAGGTGTTCACAAATATTTATTTTAACTTGAATGAACTGCAGCCGTAGTCTAGAGGACACAGCGTTTGGCGGAGTGACCTGGATATCGAGGATTCGCACGGGGAAATGAAACTTTGTGAGATTATTCAGGCTGAATCACTTATCATCAGCTCATCAACCGAGGTACGTAAAGGTGTTTAGGCCTTAGTCGTCCACGCGGGCCCAGTGCGGATTGGCCGACTACACGCACAACCTTTGAATCTCTTCGCATGCGCAGGTGTCCTCACGATGTTTTCCTTCACCGTAAGAGCGTCGGATAACGTACATATAATTTCAAAAATTTTAAAACTTACTGGTACGTGGCGGGATTTGAACCTATGCCTAGCCGATCGGAAGGCGACAACCCACACCATTCCATTGAGCCACCAATGCTCTCGCTGAATAACTGATTATCCGAAATAAAGATAATGCCGAGCTTCGCCGTCAACCGACGACGACCAGTCGTTAACGCTGGGCCCGCGTAGTGGGTTACGGTCCAATCTCCCCATGCATGCGGGAAGGCCAGTGCCTGCAGTGGGCCGTTATAGGCTAATGAAATGATAAATGTAGGACAATGTTTGACGCATATCATCCTAACAATGAACATTCAACTTTAAGTGCGTATACTAATTAAGTTTGTGGGTCGGAAGGAAGGAACGCGTAAGTAATTGTGGGAAATAATTGTCAATAGACACTAGAGTATTACTCGATGGCGAAAAATATGGGGGAATGGGTAATAACTGCTTTTAATTGATGTGTTTTTGTTGAAAGAGCGTTTGTGGCAAAGTTGTTTTCCGTTAAACATGGATTATCAGTTTTATTTTGTGTAAACGATGAGGTCGTAATCTTCAACATGAAAAAACTCTTTTTAATAATAAAGAATAAAAAATATCGATAATTGTGCTCGTCAATTAGCGGTGGTTTAATTAGTGGGGGGTAGCATAGGACGCTCTCCTATGCTACCCCCCACTAACGGAGGTGGACGCTGGATGACCAGAAAAGCAGAGGGCCGGTATATCTGGCGCAAAATAGGGGAGACCTTTGTCCAGCACTTATCATAGTAGTTATTTCATGCCTTCATGAGTGTGAAACAAAAAAAATGCTTTTTTCCGTGACAGAATACAATAAAACATAAAATTGAAAGACACAGAAATGGTATACCACTCAGTATGATGATGAAGATACCATGACGCTGATCTTACGTACCAATATATATGTATTTATTTACCGCTCAGAACGTCAATTACTAACGAATTAAGGAAATTAGTATAATAAGAAGAAATGACTTCTACTAATAACTAGCATTTTGATACAATCGACCACTTAGATTAGCCTAATTGCGGTCGTAATTTAGTGAATTTTGATATGTTGACGTCAATTCTGTTGCGTCATATAAATATCTTTTGGTAATTTTTAAGATTAGTGAAGAGTACATAACTGACTACTGATCATGTTGCTTTTTCTTATTAGATAAAGTATGACACTTTGGCTTTAACTTCGTATGAAAATGACATAAAATATTTTGGTTTAATAAACTATGTACGATCCGCGAGCAGTACAAACTTTTGTGTGCATGAACATGTCTAGTTGTATTAGTAGGAGTGTTTTCTATGTATAATATGGATTTACAAAAAAAAAGTATTAAAGCATGGATACCAGTTCTTTAGTACCCACATTAAAGGCTAATGCTTAGTTTAGGACTATATGGCGCTTTTCACATTGCTTGATTAATTATTTTGAGACTACGATTATCTGGACTGGATGTCTACTCGAGATCATATGCTCTAAGAGCCAACAATTTGAAAATTACGCGACCAGACCACCTTCATAAATTTTTCATAACTGTAAATTAAAAAAAATACAACCCTAGTCTCGTCTGTGTCATTTTTAAGTGTCGCATTTTTAGCTCCAGCGAGTCCGTAAGAGTCCCGCGTATATTTTATTTAAACTGAAAACATTTCCGTCACTCGTGGCTTAGGAATTTCATTTCACTGTTTCGGGCTACTGCTGTTGAATATAAACATAGAAATTCAGTTGGTTATACCACTTTCTGGATGTATATAAATTCAGTCTCACATACCCATTTTACTATTTACTTTAAGAGCCCGTGACAGCCCACTACAGGATTTATAGCTTCATCTACGATTGTGGAAAGGTAGTGCCATAATCCACGTTTGGCTGCCGGGTTGGAGATTGCAATACCTATAAGGATTAAGTTCAACCCATTGAACGCCGGGAATCCAGACGCAATAGAAAATCTAAGGTGTCTGGCGCCTTAAGACGTCATTGGCGGTAAATAACTTTATTTCTCATAAAGTTTTTCTTTATGAGAATTAATGTTCTAAACCCAGTTCACTTACAATGAGATATAGAAACATTAACAGTAGAAATTATGTAAACCTGTGGAGTTGCGTTGCTTTTTCAGTTATTACTTAAATACAATATGTATATTACTTTTAGGTAGGTAATTTATAAGGTATATGTAATTTATAGATCGGCAATATAATTTTTCAGTCTGTCTTTATAGACATGTATGCTACCGCTTTCTATTATAGCATTTGGTAGATTACTAAAAAGTAGTACACAGGATTAAGTTCAATAACGTTGCTAGTCGTTCTCTACTGAATGTTATGTCCCTTAGCCGACTTTTGCAGCTCCCGCGGGAAAAGTAGGGATGCCGAAAATGATATTACAGATAAGCCTGTGCCCAGCTGTGAGATGGTTTATACCTATAATATCACTGGTTCTTGTATATCTGTTCATTAAACGTCCCTACCGAGGGGCACGAGCCTACCCGTATAGGGTGTATAGAGAGAGCTATAGTATATAGAGTCGTTTACGCGGGCCCAATGCGGGCTGGACGACTTCACGCATAACCTTTGAATCTCTTCGCAGGCGTGCGCAGGTTTCCTCACGATGTTTTCCTTTACCGTAAGAGCGTCGTATAACATACATATATTTTCGAAAATTCGACAACATATTGGTACGTGGCGGGATTCGAACCTCAGCCCTCCCGGTAGGAAAGCAACAGCACACACCATTGAGCCATCGACACTCTTATTACGTATATACCTACGACGGTATTTACTTAAGTAGATATTAAATTATCTGTTATATATGAATAAAGTTATTTCAAATGTGGGTTCTAATAAGAGCTTACCCTAAAAAATCCATGATGGAATTCAACTTTACCATACATACGGTTTCACACAGAACCAACCGAAATAAAGTGTCCGGTAGCTAGTTCTTGAAAACCAAGCGAATGAGTCAGATGAGTAATGGTTACCCGACCCAAGCCGCTTGTAAGGTGTTCATTGTTTCAATATCAATTACAATTAGGGTTTCCGACTATGCTGACCTCGGATTTTTTGATCTCAAGGAAGATTGATAAACGATGTCGTACAATTTGCAGTAATTCTTAATGTTTTGACAATTGTTCGACATCGTTGTTAAATAAAAAAACTTTTAACAAAAAATTTTTTTGGTAGAAAATTGAGTTGAAGTTTCAAATTGAATTAAAGAAAACATGTGCATATTGATGTGTGTTTGATTATATATTTTTATTGGCTCATAATATTTTCTAATTGTAATTATTGTAATCCTTGACTTAGTTCGAGGACTGATTTTGCAGCAATCTTACATTGATAAGCCAGGCTCGTCTGGTGTAGTGGCCCAGCTTCAATCGAGGTAATGACTTCTTATCCCAGGAAAGGCAGATGTTTCTGAGTTGAAACTATTTGTGTGCAGTAAAGCACTATTTATGTATTTTTATACGTTATTTTAGTATGCATAACGAGTTAAAAGGTAAGTTATCGCGCAAGGCTTGCACGAAAAGACAATAATAAATTTCTCTATTATTTTATTAGGGTCTTTTTAACCATTAATATGTTATTTACTGTACTCAGATCTTAGATGATAACTGCACAATCTCGAAGAAATATCAACCTAAAAATGTTCGAACCGCTTGACACACGTTGAGACATGTTATATTTTTGACATAAAACTATTCATTAAAATGTTACCTTAAGACGTTATTTAAAGGTACAAAATCAAAAACATGCTCGTCTACACATAAATAGTCGTAAACATTTGCACAATTGTTTTTTGTAGTATTACAAGTCACTATGAAATGTAGCCGACGTAATTATTGATGATAGTTTTGCCAACTGACGGATGGGATATTTAAGTGAGATTATGCATCTTGTTACTCAAATGGTGATCTAACACTTAGATTGATATAATCGATGCATTCATCATGCTGTTTTCGGGTTGCCATTTATGAAAATGAAAAAGTCAAACTCTATTTGGCCTAAGAACCTATGACAAGAAGAAAAATGTTTGATCGTCTAGCGAATTCCTGGACAGCCGTTAAGCGCCCGATAAGGGTTCCCGCATTCTATTGTAGTTTCTAAAACGGCACGGTTTCATCGTATTTGTGGCGAAATTTTTGCTTTCACCAAACGGCCACTCGGGTCGCATAACGGAGGCATTTACCGCGTTTAGGGTTGACGAAAATTAGAATCATAAATAATTATTAAATTCACAAGTATTCATCATCATCATCAGCTCATTAAACGTCCTCACCGAGGGGCACGAGCCTACCCGTATAGGGTGATTAAGCTTTAGTCGTCCACGCGGGCCCAATGCGGATTGGACGACTTCACACCACCTTCGAATCTCTTCGCAGGCGTGCATAAGGTTTCCTCACGATGTTTTCCATCACCGTAAGAGCGTCGGATAACGTACATATCTTTCGAAAATTCGAAAACACATTGGTACGTGTCGTGTGCGTTGAACCTCAGCCCTCTCGGTAGGAAGGCGACAGTCCACACCACCGACGCTCTCAGCCACCGACGCTCACAAGTATTCCATTTAGTTTACTAGTGGAGTATTATTAATCAGCAAAAAGGCAACAGCAAACCTTTGGATTTTATTATAAACTAATAGATTCATTTTCAAATAATGTTTATTTACTTACTTTGTTTAGACTATGATTTGGTAAGCAAGCTTGTTACTTTTCTACACTCAATCTTAAGACTGCAGTCTTATTTTTATTACGGTCGTAACCATTATCGAAAAATCTCATTTATGAACTCTGCGACCATACATGTCAATATTTAGTAACGTAAGTATGGTAGTATATGGAAAGTATGAAAATTGAAAGTCTGACACTTCAATATTCAAAAGATCATTAGAATCTTAATGAACTCAGCTTATTAAAAAATCAAATGATAATCTTACAAATTCAATTGTTTTCCTTACAAAGTTAGGGAAACTTCAGTTTAGAGAATTGACAACCCTGCAAAATCTATGACCTGTGAACCACAGAAGCTGTTGAGTTTCGAGTGAGCAAAGTAATGTCGTTAGACCTTTTCTATTTATATATCAAAATTATAATTCTTAGAGTCGCGCACCATTAAAATATTGTACATACAAATTGTACATAACCAGTATATATCGTAAGTGTGCTGTCTTTGGTTACCAGACATAAATGTGTGATCCTAAATGGGCATACGGAATCTCATGACTGCAAATTGCCATTTCTACTCTACTAAATTAAAAGTCATTTACGGCTATGTCAAGCGTGCCCTTTATTCCACAAATATATACAAGGTCATCTTGTGGGTGCGCAAGTTGTATACATCCGTGGGATCCCAATACCACTAGTCACATGAAAATAGGGTCGCTGCACACGGGCCCTTAAGTGACAGTTACAACGCCACAAAAAGCTAGAAGGTAGTAGGTAGGTAGCCACATGCGGTTAGTTAAAAAGGCTTTCCGCAATACGTATATATACACATATATGGGGAGATGTAAATGTAAAGCGACGGCTACAGAAGCTAAAATGCTACGAAGGTATGTCATCGACTTCTTAATCAGCTCCTTAAACATCCCGCGAGGGCAAGAGCCTACAGTAAAGTGTGTTTGGGCCTTAGTCGTCCACGGACCCAGTGCGGATTGACGACTTCACGCATGACCTGTAAATCTCTGCGCGCACAGGTATCCTCACGATGTTTTCCTTCACCGTAAGCGCTTAATGTTTCTTCCAGAACAGGTAATATTAGATGAAGAGTTTTTTTCCAAAAAGATCAAAATGTGTTTACATAAATACGTTTTAAAAAACTATACGATAATAATTTAGGCATCGTCATGGCGTTTGTGGACTGTGTGTAGCGACCCTTAAGTTTAAAGCGACCTGCGTTTCGCCCGAGTGTTCCTTGCGGTGGTCGCATGGTGTCGCTTGCCATCTGTAGCACTTTCCGTGACCCTAAATGCTTTTGTTATAAAGTCTTATTAAAGTTACTTAAAACACAAATTTATCACAAAACGCCATCTGGCGTAATTAGCTTGAACTATGGAAAAAATCGGATACCTACATATACTTTTATTCAATGCGTACATGATCCAGCGATAACACCATGAAAGCGAAAACACATTCATTCAATACTTGCACTGGACGGGGATCGAATCCAAGAACACTTCGAACAGTTACGAGTACACCTTTTCCTTTGTCAAGGAATTCTCTCTTCAGTTTAATGCAGTCCACTACTATGCGCACCTACATATTACGACTTCCTATACATTTTGTAACACATTTATATTTGGTAACATATTGTTTAGTGTTATAAGTGTTCACAGTGATGACGATACTTAAATTAGGTAATCTGTGAATGAATGTGCTCTTTGATCCTAATATCTGAAGAAACACGGTTATTTTGTATTTTCAAACAATTATAGGTACTTACGCGCGGCATCGCCCTTTTTTTATTAAAATATGAGTGCGTTTGACTGCCATCTCACCTTTTTTTATCATTTATAGGCAGACATTTGACCGCCATCTCACCTGATGGAAAGTGACGATGCAGCCTAAGATGTATCACGCAAACTCAAATAATGCCTATTCACTCTTGCTTGAAAACCCTTAATTGTATGTATCGGAAACACAGACGCAGGAAGGTCATTCCACTGCTTTGCAGTTCGGACGATGAGAGAAGAACCGAACTTTTTGGTACGAATGGGTGGATATCCACAACAAAGGGTGGATCCCTCCCTACGACGAGTTGTCCGATTAAGAAATAGTGCTGGAAGAATTAATTGTGCAATTCGAACGCACACACTCCGTTCGCAGTCTATTGCTGAACATAGGTTTTTCCATTTAGCGACAAATATCCCAGTCCTCCACTTCCTCATCCAGCCTTCACCAAACACCTTTCGGAAGTCGTTGGTGCTTCGGGCCCTGACGTCCTTCTCATCCGCAGAACCTTTATGCTCTAATGACCAGGATGTTCGGCAACGTGATCGGCCTAAACTTGCTCTAAATAACGTATTGAAATAATAAATAAATTGTACAACTAACAGCACCAATGGTTTCACAATTAAATACAAAACAGCATTAACAATAATACCTGCTCCTAAAATTGTGATTCAAAATAATCTAACCGCAAATTTTAATCCAGAATAATGTAATCAAGCGCCAACCCGCGCCAACGAAAGGGATCTGATTTCTAATTGGGTCTTAATTCGGTTGTAATTAAATTATTACACTTTTGAGATTCCGACCAAAGAAGATAGTACTACATCATTTAAATTAAAAGTAGGTAATTATTTGGGATTAAAGCGGAGGACCGGGATGTCTGGCGCAAAATGGGGGAGACCTAGATCCAGCAGCGGACTGCGATAGGTTGAAGATAGAGAAACATTAAGTAATTGCATGAATGCTCCTCATAACAATCAGGTAAATTCAGCTGGTAGTCAGCGTTATTATTTTATAGCACATATGCCACATTGAGAATTGGACTTTTTGCAATTCCGATCCGCCATAAATCAAGTAAAATCGTTTTCTAAAGAAAATACAATAGTCTCCTATTAGCGCTAGACGTATCTATGAAACGTTCATTCATTAAACTTCACAAGATACATTTAATAATGAATAAATATCCACTAATATTCACAAGCGCCAACTAACCCCAGTTAAGGGTGAAGCCTGAATTTGGGTACTAAACAACGATACACATACTTAAAAATTTTTTTGTAAATACATACATAGTATACAAAGAAAAACACCCAGACATCACAAACAGACATGATTCACGACACAAATGTATGTACTGCCCGGGGATCGAATCCGAAAAAAACCCTTGGTGTAGCAGCCTCAACCGCTACACCAAATGGGTTGTCAAAATTACTATATATTTTTATATCTATAATGCCAGGTGTCCAGACACAATAGGAAATCCATTACTCTATTTGTCACATAGAAAATCTATGTATCAAATAGGAAATCTACGCCTTAAGGTCTCAGTTGGCGGTCAAAAGGTTAAATGCACCAAAACAGACCATAAAAAGCTACAGTCGAAAAGCAATGTAAACCATTTTTTTAAGAGTAAACCAATAAAACGATGGCGCTGTTTGTCGAGGTCGTAATTCCATTAGTAACTCTATAATGCAATTGCGGAGGCAACGAATGCCGGCCAAGTACAACGGCAAACACGCACATCTGCATAATGTGATCAAACAAGTTTGTCAGTATTTTGCGGGGCGTTTGCATAACTTCTATATTGAACAATGATGTAAATATAAATTTGTGATATGTTCACAAAACAACTGAAAAAAGTGTTCCAATGCAGCGACAGCGCACTATACATATTGAATGAGCGGACATAACATTTACCTAAACGAAGAGCCTACAACTGTATTCTCTTTGGCGGTTCGTTTTTGAGGCTCGAGTGGCGTATCTACCTTTATATATACAGAATATCATTGTATTTGAAAGAATTCTGCGCCATGTTAAGATTATTGTTTTATCCAGCTTCAGCCTATATTGTGCTTCTGCCATTAACCGGGCCACTAGTATACTCAATTGCTAGTAAGTACTACTCCAATGACTAGTAATCACTCTGTTAATACAGTCAACAACGGGCCCCTAACACGAGATGAGATAAAAGAAATCTAAAATTAAAGTAATAATAATAAGTTTTTTATTTGATAATTCCAGTTAACAATAATCTCTTGGTCTAAACCACAGACATAAGGAATATACAATTAGACTGGACAAGCCGCCAAGTTTATAGGCAGTCCGTGTCGCAATTTCTTTTCGTTTTACCTGTGAAAGTTATTATATTCTTGGTAAATTTACTGATTTATTGCGATGATGGCATGTTACAATTGCACAGGATGGCATTGGGAAGAACGTAATTCTTTAATATTCGTGGTCTTAACTCGTCTCACAGAGCGTAAACTGGCAGCCAGTGTATGCTCGTTGAGCTTACATTTGTCGCACTTTAAACGCGGCTTGCCCCATCTCCTGTATTGGGAAATCTGTGGTCTAAACAATAAGAACAACTTAAATTAATTACAGATCACGTAAGTGTTGAGCGTTGACAGCGGTACTAGTATACACTGTGTCACAGCTGTAAGCGTCTTCCACCCTAGGTTTCTTATCAATTTTTAATGTTCCTATAGTAAGTTGAGTAGACAATGTTACTGGGAAAAATTAACAAAAAAAAATACATATTTTTTAAAATAATAATTAAAATTATGATATTAGGTAGGTACTTTAAACATCTGGCAACAGCGAACGGTGGTAGCAAATCTTATTTGAATATGTGTGAGGTAGTGTGTATGTGGATTGAATCGCCCGTTTTGCCTAGATCGTATTTAAAATTCATTGGTAAACCTTCTTTCATTGAATATGTTGATGGAACATACAGAAGCTCCGAGTTTTGTAAGTAGATAAACAGTTTAGATACTTTTTAAAAGGAAACGGGAGACATCTTTGATGAGAATCTCTGGCGGCAACTTTTGATATACTCGATAGGTACTTATCTAACATTCTTACCTCTTTGCGATCTTGATGAAAAATGTGCGCGTTGAAATTTGAAGACATGAGGTAGAATATATCATGTGATGAAGGGTACGGTAACAAACTTTATTTCTTCATATGAATTTAAGAAAAAGAAAGTGGGTTTAGAAAAAAGAGTATTAAAANTTTATCTAACATTCTTACCTCTTTGCGATCTTGATGAAAAATGTGCGCGTTGAAAATTGAAGAATGAGAGTAGAATATATCATGTGATGAAGGGTACGGTAACAAACTTTATTTCTTCATATGAATTTAAGAAAAAGAAAGTGGGTTTAGAAAAAAGAGTATTAAAAGGAGAAATTATTTGAGTAAATTAGGTAACGTAGAAATGAATACAGATGTTCTTTTTTAGTCAAATCGATAATATTAACAAAAAAAATATTAAAGACTCAAGAAATTGCAAAATGACCAAACAAGTTTAACCAATTATATCAATAAGTTACTATATAAACATATTAATTTTATTCCAAACACTAACAACATAATTAAATTCAACTTTCCCGAATATATATCAATGCAATATCCAGCGAATTTATCGAAGCACTTGAGAAATGAATTGTCCATATATTTCCTTTCGAAGTCCCGTTAGACCGGTCCTAAATGTGAACAAAACGTTTTGGATCCAATTATATATTTATGATATGGCGACATTTTCAAGGGTTTCCTCGCAGGTAGAGGTCTGATACCGCAAGCCAAGTGGCTCTTCGGTTCTGTAACGAGATGGCCGCCGACCTCGATGCTGGAGTTATAATTGGACTCCAAATGAGCCACGGCAGGACGCAATTAACGCTGAGAAAAACTCAGCAATTTTATTTTTGCACATAAAGAAACAAAAAATGGAAAGCTGAAATAATTTTGTTTCAGACGGCCGCGCACGTAACAATGTGAAATTTAATTAATGTCGTGTTTGTTTTTTCGTGGAATAAAATATATTTCTAGAAATTAGATGTTAATAAAAAGAGGTATCAGTAAAATAATAAACAACTGCTTCAGTCTCAGAAACTATTAAATGTTTTTCTGATACATATTTCTGCTTTACGAATAAAAGTAATAACGACTTTTTTAAAGGCATATGAGCGTTACGTCATGTCCTAACGTTAACGATACCACAATACTTTGAGCAATGCGTCCTACCCGTGCTAACATACACAGCTGAGACATGGACACTGACTGAGGGATTGGTGCACAAGTTCAACGTCACCCAACACGCAATGAAGCGAGCTATGCTTGAGTTCTCTCTTAGGGATAATATCAGAAATGATTTAATCCGTATGAGAACTAAAGTTACCGACATAGCCGCCCGAATCAGCAAGTTGAGTGGCTAGCTGCGTCACCATATCGCAGAACCGATAGCCGTTGGAGCAGACGAGTTCTGGAGTGGAGACCGCGAAAAATAGGGGAGACCTATGTCCAGCAGTGAACTACGATAGGTTCAGGAGAGGGCGTAACGTGGTTTGGTGTTTAATAACCTTGGTAGTGAACAATTTTGTCTTCTCTTACTTAGTTGTCCTAAGCTGAGTCTAAGGGCCAATAGAGTTACTTTTCTGCTAGCGCGATAGAACAACAAACATGAATCAAGCAAAACTTCGGTTATAAATTGGTTAAATCGAGTAGTCTGTCACTTCTAACTACTTTTAGTACATTCACTTACACCGAAACTTCGCTGACTGACATATCAGCACTGTGGATGGTTTGTTTAAAATACCTCAAACATATATAGAGGCCAAAAGCTAAAATAACAGTAAGATGAATTACAACTCACGAAATTGTATAATATTATGAGCAACGACCTCGTGTGAAGAAATCTGATAATCTATACAAATAATTTTAGAAATAAATGACAATTATCAGTCGTAAAAAAATGCTTTGAATTATCATTTAATACATTAAAATTATCGACGTAATATCTAAAAAATCTGAAATAGCTGTGACCATTGATGCTTTCGACATGTCACATCTCAAATAAGAAAATAATCTGATTCCCAATAGTAATTCACTTGAAACTGACTAATGTAGTAATCCTACGAATGTATTAAATGAAAATTTCCGTTCGTTTATAAAGCTTACGCGAAAACTACCTACTTAGAGATCATCATGAAGTTTTAATAAAAATATACAAAAGAAAATAAAAAATGTGCCAGCAAAATCTCAAACAAAACATACGTAATTATAGTAAAAGTAGAATTTGAGTATAGCAAAATAAGTATTAAAATAAATAGACTCGACTTTTAGGCAGAAGGCAGTTTACCAGGTTAGCTTGTGATTGAATTTATCACTATCTACTACTCCTAGAATGCCAATTACAATATGCGTATGCTCTATCGCTCCCGATCGAGTGTAGACACAAACCTATATATCTTCAAGTCAGAATATCAGTGCTGCAGTGGGTCAAACTACTGCAGCGTCTGCCGAGGCTTGTACCTGATTGGCCACTGGGTTCTGTTTCATGTTTATTTGTATGTTTCTTATTTATATTTTATTACTTGTGCTCCTTGTGGCCCATAAATGTTTATTTTCTTTCAAGTTATAAAGGTAACCTAGTTAATTGTATTTCGGTCCTCAGTGACAAACATCAGATTCTTCTTAACGAAGCCATCAGTTGACGAGGGTCAGCTTATTAGTTTGGGCGTTCATTAACTTTTTAAACTAAATTATAAAGGTGTTGTCGCGTCGAAAAGTAAATTAATTACAAAAACTACCACCGTTAATTCTCGGCCTTATTTAAAACTAAAATTTGGATCAAACTCGATTTAGGTCACACTAAAACATGCATCATTAAATTATTTTATTACTTAGTCACCAACTAAGCTGAAATACCTATTATAAAAACCAGTTTATCTTTTGAGTTTACATTTAGATGTGATAACAGCCAGTTATACCTACTGGTCTTGTCTTGCTTTTAATACGGATCATGTAGTATGCTGTAGCTGTGCTGCAAGCATAAATATTATAGCGGGAGAAATAGGTTAGATTGAATTTCCCACTCAGACAGCATAATTCAAGCTTCGATAGAGTTTTTCTTCTTCCTATCGAGTCGATATGGATTTACAAGTTAAATTTGATAGTGCGACCAATATTGGCCCACTTTAATCGCCCTTTCATTCGCTATCCAGAGGTCCCGGAAACCGCACGAAGATGGTAATTTCAGGCAAGCCAGTGGGTGTTCCATATTCTGAGGAGGCAAAGTAACCTGATTAATGCAAAATTGGCTATTGTATTTGTGTTACATAATTTTAGTTAAATCTGAGTGACATCAAAACATTTTTTTTCTCGAACATCCAATACTATGGCTCTCATTTAAAATTTTAGGAGAAAGATTTTATAAACAGTCTGCATTGGAATTTTCTCTTCATACTATACTCGCGTGCAAGTAAAATCGACTCAAGCCTCAAGTACGCATAACAAGTATATAACTAAAAATGCCTATTATACCTCTATATAATGTTTACATAATTAAAGCCTAGTAATTGAGCTTTAAAATGGTGTAAGTTGCATGGAAAATCGATTCAGTAGTTTAGTAAAAAAGATAATGCTAATGATAATGTAAAAAATGTTGAAAATTCATACAATTTCACAGTATGGGTTATTGTGTAAATGAAACAAAATGTGCGTAAGATAAAAAAATATTCGTGTCAATATTTGGTATCCCTCCTCTAGCTCTGATCACTGCTCTCATGCGATTCTTCATCGACCTTATCAACTTTTTAATGGATGATGTGGTATTCGACCCCACTCTTCTACCAACGCAGTCTTGAGCTCATGATGTTTGTCGGAGCTGGATTCCTCGCTCTAACTTTCCTTTCAGCCTCCCATATGTGCTCAATGGATTTATCGGGGCTGAGCGCTGGCCAAGCATAGTGTGAATTCCAACTTCGTTCAGGAAATCACGTGTGCCCGAGCAGTGTGACATCGGGCATTGTCATGCATCAAGATGAAATTCCCAATAAAGCCTTGATAAGGACAACTTAGAGCTTAAACTGAGATCACGTCGGTGCCTCAGTGGTGTGGACTTCGCCTTCCTACTGGAGGCTGAGGTTCAAATCCCGACACGTACAATGATTTTCGAATTTTCGAAAAGTATATGTACTTATCCGACGACGCTTTTACGGTGAAGGAAAACATCGTGAGGAAACCTTCATGCACGCCTGCGAAGAGATTCGAAGGTTGTGTGTGAAGTCGTCCAATCCGCACTGGGCCCGCGTGGACGACTAAGGCCTAATCACCTATAGGTAGGCTCGTGCCCCTCGGTGGGGACGTTTAATGAGCTGATGATGATGATGATGACAACTTGATCCAGTAGAACATTTTCAATGTAACGATCACTGGTCAGACCTCCTCCCCGGCCTCCCCCAGGAACGAAACAAGGTCCGTTTTGCCTTCTAAGGAAATTCCAGCCCACATCATGCAAGATCCGCCACCATATGCAACGGTTTCCACAAAGCAGCACTGTGAAAACCGTTCACCGGGACGACGGTATACCCGACCTCTCCTGTCGCTGCCATGGAGACACATCCTCGTCTCATCTGTGAACAGGACTGACTGCCATTGCTCTATGCTCCAATCCAAATGTTCTCGAGCAAAGTGAAGGCGTGCTTGACGATGAGCTGTGGTCAACTTCGGGCCTGTAGCGGGTCTTTTCGGAGTAAGGTTAGCTTCTTTCAACCTTCTTCTAACTGTCCACTGACTGACAGTCACCCCGCGAACTTGACGTAGCTCCTGCTGCACATCTACGCCGGTAAGGTGTCGATTTCGGAGAGAGGTCGAGACCAAAAACCGGTCGTCACGCTCCGAGGTGCACCGGCGTCGGCTGGTATTAGGCCTCCGAGTGAAGGCACCAGTCTCTTGAAACCTTCTGTATACTCTCGAGACAGCGGACTGACTCATATTCAAACGACGAGCGACTTCTCGCTGGTTCAACCCTTCTTGCAACAGGGCAACGACTTGAGCGGCTTCTTCAGGTGTTGTATCCATAATTTTCTTCAAATGACGGCTTTAATTTGCAGAGATGTGTTCAGGTCAACGTCTAATGAGCGACTGATAAGAAAAAAACGATTACAGGGGGTTTTATAGGGGGTTGTGTCGCGCAAGTTGTGAATAGAGCGCAGAGCAGTTTACGGGAGGTTGCGTTCAGTTGCATTCTAAGTACAAGTGTTTATTTAAATTACTGATATTATGCTACCATTGAAAGCCTAATTACTAGGCTTTAATTATGTAAAACATTATATAGAGGTAAAATAAGTCATTTTTTAGTTATATCACTTTTTATGCGCACTTGAGGCTTGAGTCGATTACGTCGATTGTATTATAGCATTCCTCGGTTGTTACTTCGACTCAAGAATATCTCGATAGGTACCTTTCTACAAATTTACTTGACTCCAGTATTTTGAAATAACTATACTTACCAGCCTTCATATTTTTAGGGCCTATGCAACTTTCCTGATAAGATTCGCTTTCCAGCTGCCGTTAACTATGGTTGAAGGTTCAGCGCCGAAGGATTAGGGATCACAAGGTATTTAATTAAATGCATTTGAATAAATACTTAAATAACTATATAATATTTATACAAGAAATGGCTCTCAAATTTTGACGACCCATTTGGTGTAGCGGTTGAGACGTCGACTACTACACCAAGGTTTCTGGGTTCGATCCCCGGGCAGTACAAACATTTGTGTGCATGAACATGTCTGCTTGTAATAGTCTAGGTGTTTTTATGTATAATATGTATGTATTTACAAAAAAAAAGGATGTTTATCCGTTGTTTAGTACCCATAATACAGGCTTCACTTGGGGCTGGATGATGCTGGGTGAATGTCAGTGGATATTTATTTATTTATTGTAAATAAAATGATACCTCACTTTCACCGAGAGAAGAAACAGTGGAAGCGCACGCCGTTCCAGCTAATTCATTCAAACTGAAGCGGGAATGTCCTGACATCTCTGCATAATTAACCATTGAGTCAACGGAAATGTTCGCCGGTCGCAATCAGGGCCAATCGACGCGCCGGGGTTTTATTATTCCCGGCTTAGACTAGGGCTGTCTCAATGTTGGATTTTCCTGGGTTCATTACTCGATGTGAGAGACAGATATATACCGGGTATAAGAGACCTAATATATGTTGTCTCGGGTAACTGTGTATCAGTTGTTAGTCTCATTCAATGCCGCTCTGGATCAGGCGTATCACTTACTATCAGGTGAGTGTCCTGACTGTCCGATACACTTTGTAACATAAAAAATATATTGTTTCTTGCTTAAAGTGAATAAAATAGAATCATCCAGTGGCATTCAAAGTACGAGTAAAATGGCTTTTTCTGGGCTAACTCGCTCCATCTTAGTCTATTCCACTAGGATAGTCTCTGCTCAAGAGTAAGCCATCATAAATTTAAAAAACACCAATTCAACCATAAAGGTCCCTACTAAATTAGCTGCTCTCTCCTACTCTTCTCACTCTGTCTTTACTTATCGCAGTTTACTGCAGCACAAAGGTTCCCCATTTGGCTCCAGACATCCCAGTCCTCCGCTATTCTCGTCTAGACTCAACAGCGACCTTTCCCAAATCGTCGTCCTATGAGACAGGAGGGCGTCCTGCGCCGCGCTCGCCTTTTCCTCTCAAGCAATACAATTTATTTCAA